>CM044001.1:67116273-67336273 GCA_024085815.1 Flaveria linearis | reverse complement strand
ATGTTTGAAAGTGCAAGTACGATCGTTCCCGTTTCGGCTGTTGCTGTTCTCTCCATGAGCACCGTTGTTGTTTCCATTGGTGTTGTTGTTGCTATTAGCCATCATGGTGCTATTAAGTTCAGCAACCATGGTTGGGAGCACAGCAGCCATTTGTTTGGCGATCATTGCTGCCAGCTTGCGGTCGGAACTTCCACGCTTTCCATGATGACGAGACATACTGAAAAATACGAATTGGATTAGGAACGGGTAAAAGGACAATAAGGATAGACAGTTTAAGTAAGGATTATGATTTATACGGAATGTTTCCAGTCGGTAACGCATCACCATTTGGAAACGTTGACATGTCAAGGTAAATTGAGCCATTTGCCTTAGAAACTTGTGTATGTTGACCATAGTTTATCACTCATCCCAGAAATCCCCAGGTAAGCGTAACTGGTCCCGTAGGATTTATGCGAAACGCTTGCCTTAGCCCGAAGGCTTTTTTCCAGGAAATCCAGAATACAGGTGTCTATGTGTCACACAATATTTCTTAGGTTCATGAAATCAAAACCTTGATGAGATTTATATAGATTAGACATAACGTCTAAAGATCCAAGTCATAAGCATATGTATACGATTCCGCGTGTTGTCGAAGATAAGATTAAGAGGTTTCATGTTCGGGGAGAGTCAAAGATGAGTTTAGGGAGACAAGTAACTAAGTTTAGGCAATCCTATGCTAAGGCATCAAATTGCACATAAGAAGGCATAGCATTATGTAACATGCAACCATGTATTTACAAGATAAAAATACTATAAGGTGCATGCATAAGCTATAGTCTAGGTCATCATTAATAACCTAAATCCCTATAGTTATGGGCTCTGATACCAATCTTTCACACCCCAACCTTGACGGCGGAATCGTCGAGGTGTGAGGAATAAGATTGTTCACAGCCACATAACGTTATGTTTAAATGTAAATATTCAATTTAATAGTTTCAACAGGAATTACAAACATAAGTCTCAACCATGAAATACATTTAAGCAAATATCAAACATAACATAACATTTCATTTATTTAACTAGGTCCACGTCCTAGTTTTATTGTAAGCTTCAAAAGACCACTTTAAACTTGGGGGTTACATGAAACATGATAAAAATAAAAGGTCAACTAAAAATAGTTGGTGAGTTTCCAATGTTTTCATACATAATATGAAAAGATTCGTGTCATAGGTTATAAGCTAGTAAGGTTATAGAACACATATCTTTACAATCAAACCTCGACCTGATTACAAGTATATAAGATTGGCTAGGTGTATTTGGTTCCCTAGTGCGCAAGCATACGGCTCCTAGGAGTCGGCAGTTCATCAACTTTAGCACCAAATAGGCTTGTCAGGCCCAAAGATCTAAGACGTCGCCAGGCTAGCAATAGTTAATGATTGTAACAAACTATGTATCTCATATAATCACTTACAACACACAAATAACCATGACAAAATATAAAGATGAATTGCAAGTGCTTTATAAGTCTCAAACGTTTATAAGTGTATAATGTATAAGTATCATGTTTCACCCCAAAATGGTGTGAAATAAAGTAAAAAGGGGCAAGGAAAACTCACTTGGCGATTAAGTATATATTGGATGATTAATAAGAAATAATAACCGGCGTCGTTTCAACGAATTCCTCTACGAGGTACCTAAAGCGTATTTATTACAAGATTAAGTTTCAATAATAAGTTTAACATTTAGACGTGAACTAAGGTTTTAGGATTTTGGAGTTTTGTATATTATATTTATTCGAAAGAAATATATCTTTTAAGTGTTTTAATTTAGAAATGAAATTAGGTTTAATATCGGATAATGTTTGAATATATTTCGTATATATTCTTTGTAATAAATTACGTATTATTCAATAACTCATTAATCTAAATTAATTGTGAAAGTATATTTTATAATAAATTACGTTTGTAATTAATTGTGAAATTATAAGATGTATAATTTCTACAATTTACGGGATTATTTCATAATTAAACATGATATAGTGTCCATTTTTATAAAAAATATTATTTATAATATTTATAAATAATATTTTATAAATATTATTAAGGTTTTTAATTAAAATATATTTACAGAAATTACTTATGTAACATTTTAAATATGAAAAGTTTATAAAATTTATTTTTATAATTTTTTAGAATTTTTTGGGAATTTTTAGAGGCTTAAAAAGCAAATAAAAAAATAAGGGGGGTGCCCGGGGTCGAACCCGGGACCTCCTGTGTAGCACAACACGCACCAAACCAGTGAACCAAAGGCCGCAGCCGCGGTATGTTTTGGTTTCCAATTGTATTAAACACCCATTGCAATCCCTCCCCAATTCTCATAAACCGTAGATTTGATTTGGGTCGAATTGACCCTCGATTCAGTGATGTTTACCGAATTAAACATAGGGCTTTTTATCCCATGTCAATGCGATCATATAGGTATGTTTAATTACCTGATTGGATGCTGATTCGATAAGAACAGATGAAGAACAGCCGCGGAAATGGAGATGTTGATTCGAGATGATTGTGTTGATAATAATCAAATTCCTTGCATAGACAGTTTTGAGTGACGATGATAAACAAAAGCCCTTTATCAATTTGGGTTTAGAAAGCTCGAAGGTTAGTGTTCGATAGAGTTGCAGGTCGCGATGAAGATGATAATCGATGACAGTGTTTGTGTTTGTTGTTGGTGAAATTGGCACCTGAGTTTGATTAGGTGTTTATAAATGATTGTTTTGGTAGCTTCAATTTGTTTATTGTTGTTGTTTGAGTGTATTATCGAGCTGTATCGAATCCGAGATAAAAGTGAAAATTAAAGCCGTTTGATTGACTAATTCAACACGTTTTATGTTGGAATTCAATCCGAATTGGATCCAAGGAAGCTTTCGGTGAGATTGTGGGGTTCAAAATCGGATAATTTGACTGATTTGGTCAGGAATTTAGTGAACTTCGATGTGGAAGCTTTGGATCCGAATATTTCGATGTTTAAACGTGTATAATGGGTACATTAGGTTCGAAACTTGTCCACTAATGCATTAGAACCGGTTTTGTAGGTTAAAATGGAGTAATTTTATCGATTTTGGCCTCGTCGGAGTTCGGCCGGAGACCGGCCGGAGTCTCGCCGGAGAATCGAGGGGGAAGCAGTTGGTTTTTGAAATTTTACACAAATGGTCCCTGCGGTTTCTAAGTTATCATTTTATGTTATAAACTTATTTATTAAGTTTCATAAATTACAAGACTGCCCCCTGGACTTTTGTTATTTATTATTATTATTATTATTATTATTATTATCATTATTATTATTATTATTTGTTATTATTATTATTATTATTGTTATTATTATCATCATCATTATTATTATTATTATAAATTTTATTATTATTATAAGAGGTAAAACGCCGAAATGCGAGATGTTACAGTCTCCCATACTTTAAGAAATTTCGTCCCGAAATTTGTTTACGAGGAGGCTGAGACGACAAGATGAGAACACTTGGAGAACTTTCAGGTTTTGATAAAGTATCAAAAGAAGAAAATTCATCATCGATTAAGCTGACCGCTTTAGTGTTTACTTTATGTGCAATGGCAGAGCCATTAGAGGTAAAAAGAGAGTCTAAAGTGTGTGTCCTCCAATTAGTCTCATAAGCTTTTGAATGTTAATTATCGTATAAATACAAAGTGTTACTGTCTCCCCTACTTTAAAGAATTTCGTTCAGAATTTAAAAATGAACTAAACAAACAAATACGGGTATCTCTCCTTCATATGATCCTCCCGCTCCCACGTGAACTCAGCTCCACACTTGTTCTCCCAACGAACCTTGACAATTGGAGTAGTTGTGGTCCTAGTCTTCTTCATGATGCAATCCATAATCTCGACAGGTTTCTCGATGAAGTGCAATGACTCGTCGATCTGAATGTCTTCCAGTGGAACATGCAGACTCTCGTCGGCCAAACACTTTCTTAAGTTTGAGACATGGAACACAGGATGAACTCCACTAAGGTCGGAAGGTAGTTCTAGTTTATAAGCCACTTTCCCAATCCTTTTCAGGATTTTGAAAGGTCCTACAAATCTCGGAGCTAGTTTGCCCTTCTTTCCAAAGCGAATAACACCTTTCCATGGTGAAACCTTAAGAAGAACCATATCACCAACTTGAAACTCCAACGGTTTACGATGCTTATCGGCATAACTCTTTTGTCGACTTCTTGCCACTTCAAGGTTCTTACGGATTGTAGCAACTTTATCGGTCGTTTCTTGTATAAGTTCAGGACCAGTGATAAAGTTTTCACCATTATCAGTCCAACAGATTGGTGATCGGCATTTACGACCATAAAGTGCTTCGAATGGTGCCATCTTGATACTCGAGTGATAACTATTGTTATACGAAAATTCCGCGAGAGGTAAATGCGTATCCCAATTTCCACTAAAGTCAAGGACACACAATCGTAGCAAATCCTCAAGGGTTTGGATTGTTCGTTCGGTTTGACCATCAGTTTGAGGATGGTAAGCCGTACTTAAATCCAATTGTGTACCCAAGAGTTCTTGCATAGATGACCAAAAGTGCGAAGTGAAACGAGCATCTCGATCGGAAATAATGTGCAATGGCACGCCATGACGACTCACAATTTCATCAATGTATATACGAGCTAGTCTTGAAACCTTGTAGGTGTCTCGTATAGGTATGAAATGTGCCGTCTTGGTCAAACGATCCACAATCACCCATATACTATTATGACCACGAGGAGTACGTGGTAACTTGGTTATGAAATCCATGGATACATGTTCCCATTTCCACATAGGGATTTCAGGTTGTTCAAGTAAACCACTTGGTCGTTGATGCTCGGCTTTGACTCTTGCACACGTGAGACATTTAGATACATAAACCGCGATATCTTTCTTCATTCCAGGCCACCAATATTGACCACGCAAGTCCATGTACATTTTATCGGAACCAGGATGAATAGAATATCGGGTGTGATGAGCTTCGTTCAAAATGATGTGTCGAAGGTTATCACGATTTGGGATCCAAAGTCGATTGAGAAAGTACCATAGGCCGTTTGGTTTTTCCTCCAGTTGTGATCGAACGTTAGACACCAAATCCTCATTACTTCCTTCATCGGTTATTGCCGCTTGTTGAGCCTTGCGAATGCATAACTCGAGATCACTATCAATTCTTATGTTTTGTAGCATGATAGTAGCCTCGTTAACATCCACACGAACCTCGGTATCAAATTCTCTTAACGTGTGAAACCATTTTCTTCGATCCCGGATTCCTTGTAGTGAGACGGTTTTGTTATGGACCTTGCGACTCAGCGCGTCGGCTACAACATTCCCCTTTCCAGGATGATAGCGAATGTCACAGTCGTAGTCGCTGATTAACTCGATCCAACGTCTTTGTCTCATGTTGAGATCTTTTTGGTTGAACGCATGTTGGAGACTTTTATGGTCGGTGTAGACTATGTATTTCGTCCCATAGAGATAATGTCGCCAGATCTTCAAAGCGAAAACCACAGCACCGAGTTCAAGATCATGAGTCGTGTAATTCACCTCGTGAACCTTCAATTGTCTTGATGCATAAGCTATCACCTTTCCTCGTTGCATAAGAACACAACCAAGACCTTGTTTTGAAGCATCACAATATACGGTGAAATCATCGTTTCCATCGGGTAAGGTCAAGATAGGAGCATTGCTTAGTTTGTGTTTTAATGTTTCAAAAGCTTCCTCTTGCTCGGGCCCCCACTCGAATGGTTTATTCTTTTATGTTAAGGAAGTGAGTGGCTTTGCGATCCTCGAAAAGTTGGCGATGAATCGCCGATAATAACCAGCAAGGCCAAGGAAAGAACGAATCTCGGTCGGTGTTGTGGGAACACACCAATTCTTCACGGCTTCCACCTTTGCAGGGTCAACGTGAATTCCTTGGCTATTCACCACATGTCCTAGAAATTGAACTTCCTTGAGCCAGAAATCACACTTCGAGAACTTCGCGTACAATTGCTCTTTCTTCAACAATTCAAGAACTTGTCGCAAATGCAGTTCATGCTCGGCGTTGGTTTTGGAGTAGATGAGAATGTCATCAATGAAGACGATCACAAACTTATCTAGATAAGGCTTGCATACTCGATTCATGAGATCCATGAAGACAACAGGAGCATTAGTCAAGCCAAAAGGCATCACTGTAAACTCATAGTGCCCATAACGAGTACGAAACGCGGTCTTTGGGATGTCATCATCATGGACACGTAATTGATGATATCCAGAACGTAGATCAATCTTCGAGAATATAGTAGCTCCTTGAAGTTGATCAAACAGATCATCGATACGAGGAAGAGGATACCGGTTTTTGATGGTCAACTTGTTGAGCTCTCGATAATCGATACACATACGGAATGACCCATCTTTCTTCTTCACAAATAAGACAGGTGCACCCTAAGGAGAAGAACTAGGGCGGATAAACCCTTTTTCGGATAATTCCTGGAGTTGGCTAGAGAGTTCTTGCAATTCCGATGGTTCAAGCCGATATGGTGACTTAGCCACGGGGTTTGCTCCCGGTATCAAATCAATTTTAAATTCAACTTCACGCACGGGAGGTAAACCACTAAGGTCATCGGGAAATACTTCAGGAAAGTCTCGTACAATAGGGACATCCTTAAGTTCTTTCCCTTTGGCTTTTGTGTTGACCACGTAAGCCAAGAAGGCCATATACTTCTTGCTTAAGCACTTTCGGGCTTGAGTGCAAGACATGAGGTTGAGTCCTTGTGATGATTTCTCGCCGAACACTTTCAAAGTATCCCCGGATGGTAACGGTATACGGATACATTTCTCAAAACAAACGATCTCGGCATGATGTTTGGCTAGCCAATCCATACCAATGATGACGTCGAAGCTTCCAAGTTTCATGGGAATAAGATCAATAGAGAATTCGTGTTCGTTAAAGCTTATGATGCAATCACGTATTATGACGTCAACGACAATAGGTTTTCCATCGGCGACTTCGACCGTGTAGGGTCTTTCCAGATTAATACGTGATTTAGAAAGTATGGGCTCGAATTCTAACGACACGAAACTCTTATCTGCACCCGAATCAAATAATGCAGATGCATAATGATCATTCACAAGATACATACCTGTTCGGTAAAAAAATTTTATTATTGATATGACGATTACAAAGATGGAAACATCAATAATACAAGAAAGGATTTAAACGGGGTTCTTCGTCGTACCATTCACAACGTCATTGCAGACTTGTGCTTGGTTGGCGTTGATATTGAAAGCACGTCCTCGAGCTGGTGGCACATTACCCACAAGGCGAGGGCATTGTGGGCGGAAATGACCAGATTCCCCACAATTGTAGCAAACACAATTTGTGACCATGGCGGCGTTGTTAGGCGCACGGTGACAAGTCGCCACCCAGTGACCATATTTACCACATAAGGTACAGATACGGCATGGTTGACTCCCCGGATGATGATATCTACACGTGTTGCACATAGGTTGCGGACCAGCATAGGCTCTAGCCCCAGGCACTTGTGCCACAGGTGCAGCGGTAGGTACAAGTTGTCTTTGGGGTTGTTTGGGTGCAGCCACGGCATAGTTGCGTGCCGGTGTGAATTTGCGCTTCTTATTGTTGTTATTGTGAGACGGTTCAGCTTTAGTCTCCTTAATGACTTCAGTAGCCGTCTTTTCCACCCTTTTTGCACCTTTCACAAACATGGTGCCCGCTCGTATATGGTTCTCGGTGAGTTGAGCGGTGATAGTAATGGCTTCTTCTAAAGTTGTGGGTCGGCTACCAACTACAACATCTTGAATCTTGGGTGGTACACCCTTAATGAACTTCTCGATGTTGCGGGGAATGGTATCGACCATGTCAGGCAGCAATAAACTCAACTCATGATGCCTAGTTGAGTAGGCCAAATGATCACCATCGTTTTGCTTCAAATTCCAGAATTCTTCTTCCAGCTTTTGCAATTCACTTCTCGGGCAAAACTTCGCGATGGCGATGTTCTTGAATTCATCCCAAGAGAGTGCCAAAATAGCATCAGATCCTCGGTTTCTCTTCTCGCTATTCCACCAGGTAAGTGCCCTTTGTTGGAGCATACTAGTGGCATAACGGACTTTGAGTGCCTCGGGACACTCACAATTGACAAAAGTGTTCTCCATGCTTTCGAACCACTCAAGAAGACAAGTGGCTCCTTCCTTGCTACTAAAGTTTGTGGGTTTGCACGAGTTGAAATGTTTGAATGTGCAAGTACGATCGTTCCCGTTTCGGCTGTTGCTGTTCTCTCCATGAGCACCGTTGTTGTTTCCATTGGTGTTGTTGTTGCTATTAGCCATCATGGTGCTATTAAGTTCAGCAACCATGGTTGGGAGCACATCAGCCATTTGTTTGGCGATCATTGCTGCCAGCTTGCGGTCGGAACTTCCACGCTTTCCATGATGACGAGACATACTGAAAAATACGAATTGGATTAGGAACGGGTAAAAGGACAATAAGGATAGACAGTTTAAGTAAGGATTATGATTTATACGGAATGTTTCCAGTCGGTAACGCATCACCATTTGGAAACGTTGACATGTCAAGGTAAATTGAGCCATTTGCCTTAGAAACTTGTGTATGTTGACCATAGTTTATCACTCATCCCAGAAATCCCCAGGTAAGCGTAACTGGTCCCGTAGGATTTATGCGAAACGCTTGCCTTAGCCCGAAGGCTTTTTTCCAGGAAATCCAGAATACAGGTGTCTATGTGTCACACAATATTTCTTAGGTTCATGAAATCAAAACCTTGATGAGATTTATATAGATTAGACATAACGTCTAAAGATCCAAGTCATAAGCATATGTATACGATTCCGCGTGTTGTCGAAGATAAGATTAAGAGGTTTCATGTTCGGGGAGAGTCAAAGATGAGTTTAGGGAGACAAGTAACTAAGTTTAGGCAATCCTATGCTAAGGCATCAAATTGCACATAAGAAGGCATAGCATTATGTAACATGCAAACCATGTATTTACAAGATAAAAATACTATAAGGTGCATGCATAAGCTATAGTCTAGGTCATCATTAATAACCTAAATCCCTATAGTTATGGGCTCTGATACCAATCTTTCACACCCCAACCTTGACGGCGGAATCGTCGAGGTGTGAGGAATAAGATTGTTCACAGCCACATAACGTTATGTTTAAATGTAAATATTCAATTTAATAGTTTCAACAGGAATTACAAACATAAGTCTCAACCATGATATACATTTAAGCAAATATCAAACATAACATAACATTTCATTTATTTAACTAGGTCCACGTCCTAGTTTTATTGTAAGCTTCAAAAGACCACTTTAAACTTGGGGGTTACATGAAACATGATAAAAATAAAAGGTCAACTAAAAATAGTTGGTGAGTTTCCAATGTTTTCATACATAATATGAAAAGATTCGTGTCATAGGTTATAAGCTAGTAAGGTTATAGAACACATATCTTTACAATCAAACCTCGACCTGATTACAAGTATATAAGATTGGCTAGGTGTATTTGGTTCCCTAGTGCGCAAGCATACGGCTCCTAGGAGTCGGCAGTTCATCAACTTTAGCACCAAATAGGCTTGTCAGGCCCAAAGATCTAAGACGTCGCCAGGCTAGCAATAGTTAATGATTGTAACAAACTATGTATCTCATATAATCACTTACAACACACAAATAACCATGACAAAATATAAAGATGAATTGCAAGTGCTTTATAAGTCTCAAACGTTTATAAGTGTATAATGTATAAGTATCATGTTTCACCCCAAAATGGTGTGAAATAAAGTAAAAAGGGGCAAGGAAAACTCACTTGGCGATTAAGTATATATTGGATGATTAATAAGAAATAATAACCGGCGTCGTTTCAACGAATTCCTCTACGAGGTACCTAAAGCGTATTTATTACAAGATTAAGTTTCAATAATAAGTTTAACATTTAGACGTGAACTAAGGTTTTAGGATTTTGGAGTTTTGTATATTATATTTATTCGAAAGAAATATATCTTTAAATGTTTTAATTTAGAAATGAAATTAGGTTTAATATCGGATAATGTTTGAATATATTTCGTATATATTCTTTGTAATAAATTACGTATTATTCAATAACTCATTAATCTAAATTAATTGTGAAAGTATATTTTATAATAAATTACGTTTGTAATTAATTGTGAAATTATAAGATGTATAATTTCTACAATTTACGGGATTATTTCATAATTAAACATGATATAGTGTCCATTTTTATAAAAAAATATTATTTATAATATTTATAAATAATATTTTATAAATATTAAGGTTTTTAATTAAAATATATTTACAGAAATTACTTATGTCACATTTTAAATATGAAAAGTTTATAAAATTTATTTTTATAATTTTTAGAATTTTTCAGGAATTTTAGAGGCTTAAAAAGCAAATAAAAAATAAGGGGGGTGACCGGGGTCGAACCCGGGACCTCCTGTGTAGCACAACACGCACCAAACCAGTGAACCAAAGGCCGCAGCCGCGGTATGTTTTGGTTTCCAATTGTATTAAACACCCATTGCAATCCCTCCCCAATTCTCATAAACCTTAGATTTGATTTGGGTCGAATTGACCCTCGATTCAGTGATGTTTACCGAATTAAACATAGGGCTTTTAATCCCCATGTCAATGCGATCATATAGGTATGTTTAATTACCTGATTGGATGCTGATTCGATAAGAACAGATGAAGAACAGCTGCGGAAATGGAGATGTTGATTCGAGATGATTATGTTGATAATAATCAAATTCCTTGCATAGACAGTTTCGAGTGGTGATGATAAACAAAAGCCCTTTATCAATTTGGGTTTAGAAAGCTCGAAGGTTAGTGTTCGATAGAGTTGCAGGTCGCGATGAAGATGATAATCGATGACAGTGTTTGTGTTTGTTGTTGGTGAAATTGGCACCTGAGTTTGATTAGGTGTTTATAAATGATTGTTTTGGTAGCTTCAATTTGTTTATTGTTGTTGTTTGAGTGTATTATCGAGCTGTATCGAATCCGAGATAAAAGTGAAAATTAAAGCCGTTTGATTGACTAATTCAACACGTTTTATGTTGGAATTCAATCCGAATTGGATTCAAGGAAGCTTTCGGTGAGATTGTGGGGTTCAAAATCGGATAATTTGACTGATTTGGTCGGGAATTTAGTGAACTTCGACGTGGAAGCTTTGGATCCGAATATTTCGATGTTTAAACGTGTATAATGGGTACATTAGGTTCGAAACTTGTCCACTAATGCATTAGAACCGGTTTTGTAGGTTAAAATGGAGTAATTTTATCGATTTTGGCCTCGCCGGAGTTCGGCCGGAGACCGGCCGGAGTCTCGCCGGAGAATCGAGGGGGAAGCAGTTGGTTTTTGAAATTTTACACAAATGGTCCCTGCGGTTTCTAAGTTATCATTTTATGTTATAAACTTATTTATTAAGTTTCATAAATTACAAGACTGCCCCTGGACTTTTGTTATTTATTATTATTATTATTATTATTATTATTATTATATTATTATTATTATTATCATCATTATTATTATATTATTTGTTATTATTATTATTATTATTATTGTTATTATTATCATTATTATTATTATTATTATAAATTTTATTATTATTATAAGAGGTAAAACGCCGAAATGCGAGATGTTACATGAAGTGCTGGAAACGTTGGATATAAATGACTTTATTCTAAAACTGAGAGAGGAAGAGCTACGACAGAAGTACAAGTCTAAAAAGGGAACCTACACTCAGAATCCTTCTATATACAATGTGGCTCCTACTACTGCATCTTCAAGTGCACCCTTGCAGACTACTTTCGTGTCCACATCTGCAAACTTTCAAAGTGCATCTTCAGGTTGTGAGTCAGGTGGTTCATCAAGTGTTCAATATAGTTCTGCAGAAACTCAACCAACAAAGTTAACGACAGAGAATCTGAGCAACGTAACTGTGGAAGTTGCTAAGTAGCATATGGATTTACTTGCTGCTGTGGTCCATTCATATGGCGGGTTACTAGCAGGGAAGATTGGTAACTGTCACTTGGCAGATGAAGATTACAAGCAAGTGGATGAAACCAATCTAGAAAGGATGGATATAATGTGGGCTCTAGCTAGTGCTGTGCGAAGAGCTAAGAAATTCGTCAAGAAAAAGGGACAGAACCTGGTGGCCACAAAGGATACTACTTTTGGATTTGACAAGTAAAAGGTCACCTGTTTCAACTGTGGAGAAAAAGGTCATTTCAAGAGACAGTGTGTTAAACCTAAGAAAATAGAAAATGGTAACCCGTTTTCATCAACCAACAGAAAAGAAAAAGACAAGAAGATAGATCCAACAAGTCAGGACTCCAAAGCAATGGTGGCATAAGGTGATGAAGGTCAGGACTAGTCTTTTCACTTCTTATCTTACGGTGAAGCTAATATCGCTTTGGTTGAGGATCTAAATGACGACTCAGTAAGTGAAGGGGAGAACTTGGCTGAGTTTGATACTGTTGATGTAAATGACTAAATGGTTGCTGTTGATCATCTGGTAGAGGATGAACTGAATGATGCTTCTGAAACTCACCAGGAACCCCAGGTTGCATTTGTTGCTGGCACCTCAAACTCTGCACAGGTAGAATCTAAATAAACCCTATTCGATAAACATGCTTGTGTTGAATGCAATAAGTTTCGGTAATGCATTGATTTAAAATTTACTAGGTTATTAGAACGTAATGATAACTTGGTAAATGACTTAAAACTTTGCACTGAGGCTAACAGAGTGTTGAAGCAAAATGAAAGCAGTTTTAAAGAGAAATTTGAATTATTGAGAAAACAACTAAGGGAAACCGAGGTTGCGGCTTTTAACCAAGAAAATGACATAAAGTTTTATTTAAATGCAATTGAGGAAACTAAAAAGGAAAAAGATATTCTTCAAGTGGAAAATGAGTCATTAAAACAAAGACTGCATAGTTTAGCTAGTTCCTCACATATCATAAAAAACTTGGTTAAAGAAAGAAACAATGGGGAAGGGATTGGTTATAAAGTCGTGCCTCCACCATATGAGATCCTTTTGAACACAAAACAACGTCCTGTTAACAATAATCCTATCAAGGATCATGTGGTGACTACACCAGTGGTCAGTGATCCTGATACTGCAGTTAAATCTGCACCTCAGGTGACTGATCAAAAGGCATCAACTTCAGGTACAAAAGGATGAAGTCTTAATTGGGGACTGGGTGGTAAAGGATGATCACATGCCTCTTGGTTTGGGATCACCGACTGCTTTGTCAAAACCAAAAATTTCAAAAACAACTCAGTCTAAACCGGTCAAGCAAGATCTCAACAATGTGAAAAGACGAAACAACCAAAATGTTAAACAAATCAAATTTGTCAAAGAAGGTGAAAAACGAAAGTTGAGACCAAAAGGACCAATCCTGCAGTGTACTCCCCACTCCACAAAAGATCTCCTAGTCCTATTGAGAGGAGATCATGCTATCAGACACCTAGACGTAAAATTGAATTGGTTCAGGAAGTTAAACCTTCTTTCTCAAAACAGAGGTCTAAAACACCTGCTAGGTCTTACACCCTTTCCCAACACCAAAGACAACACAAACAAGCCACAGGCAAGTCTGTGATGCCTGAGGCAAAACCGATTTTTGAAAATAGGCCTAAAGTTCAAACTGTTAATCAGTCACCGGTTTACCACAAACAAGCCTTACACAAGGATGGCCTATGGAAAGCTAAAACATCTGATATGTCTGATAGTGGTGATAAGAGGAAGAATGAGGTTTCTCCAACTCCAAATGGACAGTGGGTGGAGTTTGTGATGTGTGATGCCTCTAGGAAACCCAAGCCCGTAAAGGCTTGGGTCCCCTTCCTTAACTAATATTTTTCTATTTTGTGCAGGTTGTCCGCTACAGTGCTTCTACCAACACATGGATTATTCATAGCGGGGCATCCAGGCACATGACTGGGAATCACTCTCTCCTTTTCAACGTCAAACAAATTAAAGGGGGACATGTTTCGCTTGCTGGTAACAAGGGTGGGTACATCACCGCACAAGGAGAAGTAGATAATAGGAAGGTAAAATTTGATAAGGTAAATTATGTTTAGAAGTTAGAGAACAATTAATTTCCGTTTCTCAGATATGTGACAAAGGCTTTAAGGTTATGTTCGACAATAGGAAATGTTACATTCTGAAGAAGGAAATCGATATCCTTTGGAGCAGGTACTAATGTCAGCTTCAAGGTACAATGATTTGTACATCTCGGACATATCTAAAGCTTTTACAACTGAGTCCACTGCTCAGTGCTTCTTATCAAAGGCAACGGAAAAGGAGTCTATTTCATGGCACAGGAGAATGGGACACATAAATCCTTGGAAGATGAATCATCTGATTCAGAACAACTCAGTTGAGGGAGTAAATTTTAAGAATCTCATACTTCTGGATTTTTGTGTCTCATGCAAGAAAGGAAAGCAGACCAGGAAGTCTCACAAGTCCAAGAACGTTAATTCTATTGAGATGCCCCTAGAACTTCTGCGTATGGACCTGTTCGGTCCTGTCAGCACAAGGAGTATAGCAGGAGAGTGGTACTGCTTTGTAGTCACTGATGACTACTCGAGATTTTCATGGGTGATGTTTCTGAAAACTAAGTCAGAGACATTTGAATCGTTCAAAGTTCTCGTGACTACACTGGAAATCTCTGTACAAACTGAAGGTAAGGAAGGTTTGTTCAGACAACGGCACTGAATTCAAGAATCAGTGGATGGATGCTTTCTGCAAAGAAAAGGGGATTGTTCATCAGTTCTCCTCCGCATACACGCCACAGATGAATGGAGTTGCTGAACGCAAGAATAGGAGCTTGATAGAAACTGCAAGGACGATGTTGGCTGATTCAAAGCTGCCAGTATAATTCTGGAATGAAGCAGTTGCCAATGTGTGCTACACTCTTAACCGTGTATTGGTAGTCAAGCGACATGGTAAGACTTGCTATGAGTTGCTTCAGAAACGCAAACCAAATCTGAGTTATCTGGAACCATTCGGGGCTCCATGTATGTTACTGAAGAAAACTCTGAAAGGCAAGTTCAGCGAGAAAGCGGATGAAGGCATCTTTCTTGGATACAACATACCTGAAAAACGAGTCTATAAACAATTCTACAGGTCAGGTAGAAGTATGGTGCAACGTAGATGTGCAAAGACACACCACCCCCTTTGTTGGGAAAGGTCAATCCTCATTCTTCAATTATGATGGATTTTTCAAATCTTTCAACCTTCCTACAACATGTTCAGATGACGAGATTGCTGCACAGATGATGTACGACGTCTTAAACGCTCCAAATTTGGATTTCAGCAATACAGTACCAATTAGTGGTGCTTCCGGCTCTTCGGAAGCTGCTCAGGACGTTAGTGATGTCTCATCAGATGATGCAAAAATAGTTGAAACAGGTATTGAGAATAACGTCAATCAAGCTGGCAGTTCAACAAATGCTGAGAACGCATCAGGGAACCCGGATGCTGAACCTGTAGTCACAAACATGGATACTGAAGTGGTCGTTTCTACGACACCTGTGACAAGGATTAGTGTGAATCATCCCCAGGATACCATCATTGGGGATCTCCACTCCGGTGTTCAGACTAGAAATTAGCTATACTCTGCTGATTATGCTGCTATTATGGAAAAGGGTTACGTGAATGATGGTGCTTTCAAATGTTTTGTTTCTCAAGTCGAGCCCAAACATGTAAGTGATGCCCTGAAGGATGACGCATAGGTAAATGCTACGCAGGAAGAGCTGCTACAGTTCAAGAAGCTTGGAGTGTGGATGCTCGTGGATAGGCCTAAAGGAGTTAAGGTGATTGGCACCAAATGGGTGCTGCGCTGCAAGAAGGGCGACCAAGGTGTAGTAATCAGAAACAAGGCAAGATTGGTTGTTCAAGGATTCAGACAAGTCGAGGGAGTCGACTAGAATGAAGTGTTACTAGAATGAAGTGTTTGCACCTGTGGCAAGGATGGAAGCTATTCGCATTTTTCTGGCCTATGCATCCTACATGAAGATCAAGGTTTATCAGCTGGATGTTAAAAGTGCGTTCCTTTATTGGGAAATTCGTGAAGTAGTATACGTCAGTCAACCCAAAGGATTTGAAGATCCTTACCATCGGGACAGAGTCTACAAGCTGGACAAGGCTCTGTACGGGCTACATCAAGCTCCTCGAGCTTGGTATGAGAAGCTCTCCACCCACCTATTAAAACATAGTTTTCACAGGGGTGTGATCGACTGCACGTTGTTTATCAAAGAGAATGATGGAGATTTACTAATGGTGCAGATTTATGTGGATGACATAATCTTCGGTTCTCGAAACGAAGAATTATATAAAGAATTCGAATTTGTGATGAAGGTAGAATTTAAAATGAGTGCCATGGGAGAGATGAAGTTCTTTCTAGGCTTACAGGTGGATCAGACACCTACCGGTATTTTTCTGCATCAGACTAAGTATGTTGGAGACATTCTAAGTCGATTTGATATGGAAAATGTCACTGTTGTCGGTACCCCACTTGCCATAAACCATGATGTGGCACCAGAGGATAATGGGATTTGGTGGATGCCACTATGTATCGTGGGATGATTGGATCTCTCATGTATCTCACTGCCTCGCATCCGGATATCGTGTACACCACATGTCTATGCTCCAGATATCAAGCCAAACCAAAAGTAAATCATCTGATCGGGGTGAAAAGGATTTTTCGTTATCTGAAGGGTACTCCAACACTGGGGTTGTGGTATCCTCATGATGATGACTTTGAGCTAACTATTTATAGTGATTCAGACTATGGTGGCTACAAGATGAACTTCAAGTCAACATCAGCAGGGTGTCAGTTCTTTGGAAGGCGTTTAGTCACCTGGCAATGCAAGAAGCAGACATCTGTTGCTCTATCAACATGTGAAGCTGAATACGTTGCTGCTGCAAGTTGCTGTTCTCAAATCATCTGGATACAACAACAAATGCGGGACTACGATTTGTAATTTTCAAACACTCCTATCTTTGTTGATAATTCTGCTGCCATAGCTGTAACTAAAAATCCCGTTAATCACCCTAAGACTAAACACATCGGCATAAAATATCATTTCATACGTGATTGCTATGAAAAGCATTTAGTTGATGTGATTAAAATAACAGATTTTCAACGTGCCGACCTCTACACTAAACCTTTTGATAAACCCAGATTTTATATCTATTAGAGGTCAACGGCATGAAAAAGAAATGTGACGTGATTCTAGAAGATGAAAATGCTTAGTCCGACATCTGTTTAGTTTCTTTTTGTTTTTCTTTCTTTTTCTTTTTTTTTTTTTTATTTATCTTATTTTAATTTCCTGTCTTAAAAATCCAAAAACACAAAAATATTTTCGGTTTTAGAATTTTAGGGGGAGATTAGTTTAGTTTCAGTATTTATTTACTTAAAAAAAGGGGAGGGAGAGTAGATAAGCCAAAAAAGCAAAAACAACAAATTTAAGAAAGTGACTCAATACTATGGAAAGTGATAGTACACAGGCGTCGTGTTACTTGAAACACCAAAAAGATTTTCCATTTTTGAAATGTTTAATTTAAATCACAAAAAATCGTAAGTCTGACAACTGTAAGTCTAACATATTGGAAAAATGATAGTATGCTTGTCTGTTACTGTAATTACACGGAGAAAGTAGGTCTAGGGAGGTGCTAGTCCATTATACGATGTGTCGGTAGGTTCAACACAAAGACTATTAGACATCATTGGTGATTCACTTAAACCTAATTCAATTAACAAGTTGTGGGTTCCCATGGAATCCCTGGTTTGTATAATCAATCAATTTTCAATAAGGGGTGAGGAGCAATTGAATGCCACAAATGTGTGTAAAGACCCGAAAAACAGAGCAAAATATGATAAATGTCATAAAAGCAGCAAAATAAGCAAAATGACATAATGATGATGACAAAAGTCACTGCTGAAATGTATATTATAGTATATTGCTCTAAGAAGAAGATAGGTCTTACGCCTCTCTGCTGTGCAATGGCACTGACCTAAGGCTTAGCATAACCTATCCGTTCTAAGAATTCACTGTTGTTTGCGCCTCTCTGCTGTGCGATGGCACTGATCTGAGGCTTTGCATCTCTTTGAAAGCTCTTAGAACCAAAATCTTCTTAACCACCGAACTCCCCAAAAATCTCCTGAGGAAGATTGATTACCATATACTAGTGGGACGCACAAACACTTGTTGGTCCAATCCACTTAATTATCACTGATGTGTGTCAAAAATCTATGTATGGACTTAAGTGGACAAGTATACTGATAATCATCGTGACTGCACCACCTGATGTTCAAAATCAATGTATGTTACATAATAGACCAAGCATGATTTCCAGTTGGCGCTTAGAAGTCATAGATGAATGAGAAACTGTGATATGTAAATATGTTGTTTCCTTTTCAATATATCAATAAAAGTTCCAAGAAATTACATTTATGTCTGTCTGATTCCATATGAATCTGTCTTAGAAATGAAGTTAATGCTAATAGGCTGTTCTGCTCAAGGGGAGAATCATTTTAAAATGAATATTAAAATGTCTCAAACTCTACCCAAACAAAATCACAAAAATATGTTTATTTCAGTAATTTAGTTTAGTTTCTAGTTTTCAAGTTTTTCTGTTTGTAGTGTGTCAGTGTCGGACTATGCAACAAGATTTATCTCTGTGAATGTCATAGAAGGAACTGAACATTAATCTTGAATCACCTGTTTCTGAAAAAAATTAAAAGGATCACGTCTGAGGTGATCATCAGTTTTTTGTTCTTAAAATAATCACGTCTGAGGTGAATAATGGTTTTCAAGTGAAAGAATCACGTCTGAGGTGATTAATGGTTTTCAAATGTTAAAAGGGTCACGTTTGAGGTGATCCACAGTTTTCTAAGTTAAAAATGATCATGTCTGAGATGATCACTGGTCAGAATGTCTTATCAATTGTTAATAGGGCTAAGTGTTAAATGGTCATAAAATCAATATCATAAGTATTAGCCATTTGCACGACTGGACCATGAGTATGGACCAGCCGTACGATTGGACCATACGTATGAGCCCATTCGCACGAATGGAGGTGACCGACTGTGCCAGTCGTACGACTGATCTTCCATCACACGATTGGAGGTGACCGAATGTGCCAGTTGCACGACTGACCCTCAGTCGCACGAATCAAGTATGCGACTAGGTTCAGTCACACGTCTGGAGGAAACCCTGGTATAAATAGAGGGGGAGTTGGTCGCACATTCTCATTCTCCCCTCATTCGCTCTCAAACGCACGAAAGCACCATTACTCTGCCCGATTTTCATTTGATTGTTTAGACCACTGATTATTGCTATCTAACGATTAGCAGTGCTTATCCAGGTAATGCGCGACGATGTACAATCCAAAGATCAATCGATTAGTGCCCAAAATGATCAAATTTGAGTCCTAACCATAATCGAGACTTAGTCACCTAATAAACTGATAAAACTAAGTATCTTGATCAAATAAAGGATATTAGATGTTATGTCGGACATTTGCAAAACTAATGGGCCAAACCACAACGTCTAACATCAAGTTTTGCTAAAAATTTGAATTTGAAAAACAAAGTAATCTGTCATGCGAATGGACAATCTAATGAACTTCAATGGCACGATTGAGCTATGCGAATGGCTCAATCACACGACTGAGCTGGACGAATGGGTTCAACCGCACGACTGAACCAGGCACATGAGTTCAGTTGCATGACTGGTGTAAACGCATGAGAGAACATACGACTAAGCTCAGTCGTATGACTCAGTCGTACGTATGAGATTATTCGCACGAATAGATCTCAGTCGCACAGTCTATTCGCACGACTAGATCTCAGTCGCACAGCCCATTCACACGTCAGAAAACCAAAACTTTTAAAGTCCAATGAATCAAATTATCATTGGTTGACACTTACTAACGTTTATTTACTTTATGTAACAGATGGCGAGTCGTTGGACTATGAGCACAAATCATAACAACTGTGCTCATCTGGATCTGTCCTTACGGAACGTAGCTGAGTTCTCCGGTATTATCACATTCTTACAGAGATCGAGGATCTTTCGTGCCATCTCGATGTCATGCACCCCATATCGTTCAGTCCAGCAGGCTTTGTGGGAAAGCGCTGTTGTTGACAGGTCCTCCGAGCCCCATTGTATCAGGAGCTCCATATTTGGTGAGGCCATAAAGATCACTGAGGATGATCTCAGGACTGTGTTAGAGTTTGGGGATGATGCTGACTGCCCTACACGGCTACATCCAATGACAGTCCGAGGATATTTTCTGAGGGCTAAGTACTCGGGAGATATCAATGCAGGTGTGCTCAACAAGAGCAACCTGTGCCCCCAATTCAAGTACTTAGCCCATGTGCTGTTCAAGATGCATCACCTCAAGGAAGGGAGGCTTCGACGAGCTGTCCGATCAGATACAGAACGCCTACGTGGCGTTGGTGCTGAATCACCCATTCAGCTTCTTGAGGATGATCTTCACCTATCTGGTGGAGAACATTGAGGTGAAGGGCAAAGAGAGCTTCTTCATGTACCCGCGCTTTATGCAGATGATTATCGATCAGAAGCTCCCTTCGCTGCCAAAGAAGAAGGAGGATGTCATGGTTCTAGAGGTGATGGATGATACCACTCTAGGACGGATGAAGGTTTATCGGGGCAAGCAGGTGAAGCCCCCGGTAAGGCGACTGTTTGGGCATCTGGCCTGGGAGGAGTATGTGGCGATAGCTCGGCAAAAGTGGTGCCACGATGACAACGACTCAGACACTGAGCAGATTATGCTCCCGGTTGATGACTCCGATGATGATGACAATGGTGATGGTGGAGATACTGGCCCCATCCAATCTAGGGCCACTGCTACTGATGTGACATCTCCACCATCCACCCAAGAAGGTGCTGAGACTGCCGGATTCCATCAGGACTTCCAACCTGATGAGGAGGAGGAGTCGGATGAGGAGCCTCTGGTGCGAACGGTAGGGAGCCGGGTCGTAGCCACTGAGAGAGGTGTTAGGGCGGTTGGTGGATGCCAGGGCGAGTCTGGGGAGGCTACTTCTGATCCATCATATACCCCAGACGAGCCTAGTAGCCAAGGGGGAACCTCTGTGTCCAAGGGCACATGGAAAAAGAGGATGGCTCAACCCTACGGGAATAAGGGGAAAAGGCCCAGATTTACCTTGATTACCACCACTTTTACCACTCCAGCCACCACTACAGCCACCACCACTACTACCACACCACCCACTACTACCACCACACCCACTACTACTACCACACCTCCACATTCCACTTCTACAGTCCATACTTCACCACCCATTCATTCACTACCACCCATATTCACCACAGCCAAAACTACCACCATCAGCCACCAAGCCGGACCATCATCCCATCCCATATTCCCTACAGGATCATCCTTCCTCCCATTGGAGTGGAGGAACAGCTTTCAACACTGAACCGTATGGTGCTGAAGCTGTTGGCTGCTGATGAGGAGAAGACTGCTCAGATACGTCAGCTTGTGGAGCTGAATGCTACCCAAGCACAGCAGATCTCTTAGCAAGCTCAGCAGATTGCCTAACTCCGTGAGCATAACGTCCAATCAGCCAAGAAGATAGAGGAGTTGGAGGCTTCCAACAAGACGATCATGCTCAAGCTAAAAGGAATAAAAGATGAGCCTCTGAAGATCAGAGAAGGAGATGATGATGATGATGATGGTGAAGATGATGACAGTGATGATGATGAGGTAAGTGATAACGGAGAGCCCAGAGGGAGGCAGGATGATGATGATAAAGAAGAAGGCGATGCAGCTACATCTTCCTCAGCTCAAGGTCAAGAAAGAACAAAGAAAAGGCAAGACCAAGGAGCATCATCCTCTGCCCCACCTTCTTCCCCGACTGCAGAAGATCCCATCATGATTCAGGATAAAAGTAAAGTTTAGATGTCTATGTATTTATGAAAGCTTTGTACTTGAATCATGTATTAATGTTATGTAAATTAATGTTTATATTTCGTTATCAAATGTTTGATTGTCTTGATTACTTACTAACTATTGATGTGTTTACATGTTTAATTCAAGTAGATCAAACATCTCAGCAAGATGAATATGATGTTGCTCCCCTACAGCAAATCAAGTCTCAATTAACTATGGTACTTGATTTGCAAGGGATTGTCAGGAGGTCTGTGTGTTATACTCCCAAAGAAGGAGAAATAATTGATGACCTTACTGATGAGCAATTTGCTGAGATGTTTCGGCTGAACCCGGATGAGATTGTCAAGGATGCTCCTACTGTTGATGTGGCTAGTGACGATGAGCTTAACGATGTGGATGAAATAGAGATTGAGGACGTCACAGCCCAGCATTATCCAGAGTACACTGACAAAGAGGGAAATGTGGTTCCCAATTTGGGTAGTACTCTCGGCAATGATACATTGGAGAAGCTGAATCAGATGGAAAAGGAGGCAGAGACATCAACAAGCCAAACCCAAGCCTCGGACGCTGATGTGGACATCAGAAAGGCTAAATGGGCAGCTTGTTTTGTTGAGATCTGAGCCCAGCGCACTGCACCAAAGCCAAGTGCCTACACCAAGCTCTAGAAAGTGAAGAAACATCTCAAGGTGTGAGGCAAGATCATAGTGTGGGCATACTTTGAGGATCTGAGTGTTTACGTAGTGAAGAGGGAGAAGGGAATAGAGTACTTTAGATTTCCACATGATCTAAAGACTCTTCTCGGTTTTGAGCTCAACCAGCTGGCACGCCTAAAGTTGCTGTATGCTGACCCGAAGAAGATGTCAGGCTGGTTTGAGGCTGCGTTGAGAAGAGAGTACCACACTAGATGGGTTAACTTTAGACATCAACAACCAACGAGGTATATCAGAAGGTCTGAAGTTAATCCCATTACTGGCAAGCCTAAAGTTGTCTTGAAATGGTAACCTTGTCATGTATACCTGTAAGGGAGATGCCACAAGACTTTACACCCCATTTCAAATGGTGGTACTATGATTGGCGTACTAGAGAAGCAATCATTGTGTTGGATTGAAAGGGGACTTTAGAGACAATTAGGGTGTTCGACCCAATATGGCTCATAAACTTGTCAGCAGATGATATATATACTTTGTACAAATGGCCACTGTTTTTTGATACGCAGGATATCGTGCAAGCACTTCAGTTTCAACACGTTATACGCTTATGCTTTGCAATTGATATTCATGCTGGGGTTTCAAAAGAAGAGAGATTCAAGATATATGAAGAGTTTTCAAAGGAAGTCAAAGAATAGGTAGAACTAGGTCTAAGGGGAGATTGTTGGTACACATGTCCCTAGTTCTAGATCTATTGTACTTAAATGTTTAAGGACTTTCATTTTGTTACACTGATGTAATCATTTGATATTTGTAATAAAAGACTCTTGAATGAATGAATATGTGTTATTGAATGGGTATAAATGAAATAAAATATGTGGTTGATGCTTATAATGTTTAATATTTCATTGTTTATTGTGTGATAACGCATATTGAACTAACTATATAGGTTTGTGAATTGTATGAAGTTTTCATGCGAATGGACCATGCTAATGGACCATACGCATGAACACTTCATGCTAATGGACCAGTCACACGACTGAACCAGGAGATTAGATCAGTCGCACGATTTTGATATGTGATTGATTCAGTCGCACGACTGGACCTTCAGTCGTGCGAATGGATCAACCGCATGCTTCAGTCACACGACTGAACCATGCTGATGTTTCAGTCGCACGACTGAAGACGCTAAACCTATAAATACCACTTAATTCGTGGAAAAGCGAGACACTTTGAGAAATCACAACCCTAGCCGTCCCAGAACGTCCAAGTCATTCCTTCCTGTAACACCCGAAAATTTTTATAGACGAGAAAGAATTAATAAACACGAATAAAAAGGAGAAAATGCAGAGAATCAATCCAAGTTGAGGGGTTAAAAGTGTCAAAAGGACAAAAAGAAAAAAAGTTGGTGCATAAAGGAGATATGGCAGCCCATAATCTCCTGCACACTTCATTTCATTCGATTTTAGAGAGAGAAAGAGCAGAGAATTCGGGTTTCTAGAGAGAAGAAGAAGAAGAATTCGAATTCTAGGTAAGTATTCTTTGTTTTGAGTTGTTCTTGGTCGGCCTATGCGTCGGTTATATGCTTATGTGTGTTTATATGTGTTCGGGTGTGTGTTTTCATGGGTTTTAGGTGCTGGACCTTCAAGTGGGTTCTCGTGTTTGAGGGGGTTGTGCTTGGGAGCAGTCAAGGTGAGTTCTAAAACCCCTCTTTTACATGTTTTTAACTGATTTTGGGGCTAGAACACATAGAAACTCGTTTATGAAAATGTGTGTGTTTGACCTATTTGGGTGTGATTGTGTATAGTGTGTTTAGAGTGTGATATCAGGCTTGTGCGTGCTTGAATGGTGTCATAGTATGTTTTCCTAAGGATTAGGAGGGTTGATTTGGGCTTAGAATGAGTTTGGAACGGTTTGGAAGTCGAAAATCGCCACTGCAGTTCGGGATAAACATTTAGCAGCTAAGTCTTTGTTCATCAGCATTTCTTTTTGTTCATCTGCATTTGCTACAGTTCCATCCGCATTTGCTACAGTATCGTCCGCATTTTGCTACAGTGTCATCCACATTTGCTACAGTGTCATCCACATTTGCTACAGTCCATCTGCATTTGCTAAAGTGTCATCCGCATTTGCTACAGTGTCATCCGCATTTGCTACAGTGTCATCCGCATTTGCTACAGTGTCATCCATATTGCTATAGTGTCATCAGCATTTCTTTGGACACTTAGAATATTTTCTGACTTTTTAGGAAAAATGGAAATGTAGGCGCATTTCTTTGGACACTTAGAATATTTTCTGACTTTTTAGGAAAAATGGAAATAGAGGCTTTGGCTTGGGAGATTCACGGGGGCTATGTAAGTTGACATTTTGAGGTCATAGATGGTGTAATGGGCATGTTATGATGTATGATTGATGCTTATGTATGATGGTATGAATGATGTATATTATGTTAAGTATGAAGTTTCCATGATAGATGGTGATGACTGGTAAATGTCGATGTTCCCTGTTTTGATACGTGTTTATCTTTCCATGGCTTCACGCGTTATGATTAATAAATATAACGAAAGTATTATGTAACGTAAAGTGAAAGATAATGAAAGAGGAACA
Source organism: Flaveria linearis (assembly GCA_024085815.1). Classification (NCBI taxonomy): domain Eukaryota; kingdom Viridiplantae; phylum Streptophyta; class Magnoliopsida; order Asterales; family Asteraceae; genus Flaveria; species Flaveria linearis. The sequence continues at coordinate 67,311,023 of CM044001.1, read as the reverse complement.
TGATGAACAAATGCATGCGTTAATGAATGACAATAGTAATGATAGTCTTGCGAGCATTGGATATCGGGACACACCAATTAAGGTGTTAGCCTAACGGTGTAGGATCGCTACCCTGGGAGGATGATGTTATAGAACCTCTACCGCTTACCCCTAGTACTGTGGCACCACGTTTAGCTGTCCTTTATAGACTTCGGCCCAGTAGCTATATAGTTCGGGGTGTAGCATATGGTACTGGTATGGAAGATATCCCCGGGAGGATGCACATCGGGGTCTTTCTTTGTGATCGACCATTATTATAGAACCTCTACCGCTTACCCCTAGTACCGTGGCATCACGTTTAGCTATCTCTTTATAGACTTCGGCCCAGTAGCTATATAGTACGGGGTGTAGCATATGGTATTGGTATGGAAGATATCTGTTGCGCAAGAAAAGATGAAATGATGAACGAACAAATAGAGAAGATAATAATGATATTATCTATGTGTACGTATGATGTGTGATAGCATAAAGTAAAGAAAAGGTTTTAATGAGAATAAAGTATGTTTTAATATAAAACTAGAACTCCCTCAGCAACGTTGGCTTTTTATGTGTTTCCAGTTGACAGGTAGTGTTGCTGAGGATGGCACGAGGCGGCTACTCAGCTCTTTTGGGATGGAATTCCTTTGTTAATATTTTTGCAATGTATTATGTTGTATGTATTATTAAAACAAAATGGTGTTTGTAGAGGATTCGGATAAACGGGATTACCTAAGGAATCCTCTTACTACTAAGGGTCACTGTTTATGACTATTTTGTAATTGATTAACGATGTATCACTTTGCAAAAGCTTTTATGATGAAATGAGATGCCATTTTTGAATGTTTCCACTGTAATGTTTATTAAAAATATCTATAAATGTATGTTTTATGTGCAATGGTTGACCAACTGTAAGCATCCCGGGAACGGGGCCTTACAAGTTGGTATCAGAGCCAAGTTTAAGTGAAATGTGTAAATTTTCAAAATAAATCTTAACTTAAACTAAAATGGGACGAAAAGGGGAGGGATGCCAAACTGAGTAGCTGCGTGCCATCAGGTATTTTTCTTAAAGACAATCGGTATTATGTGCGCATGTTATGTGTTTATGTGCTACTGTTAGATTTAGATACTAGTGTAGTCAGGACAGGTAATGCTCAGGGTACGAAGAGTAAAGTAAGTGGCTAATCACAACTGGCCACTGTAATTAGGGACTTACTATACTTGATATAAACTGAGCTATTCCCTTGAATGACCATGTTGGTGTTTGAATCTTTCAGTGAGTGTTAGGGGATGGCCGTTGGTAGATCATCCAAAGCTTCACGTGGTGGAGGTGGTGGAGGACGTGGTGCTGAACCACGGGCCACAAGAGGAAGACCTAGGGTGGAGAAAGTGGTTCCTGAAGAACCCAAGACCCCTCATCCGGAGGGTGTAGATGAGAGCGCCAATCTGAGAGCCTCGGTGAAAGAGGTAGTGGTTGAAGAGGTGCATCAGGTCATGCAGATGATCTTACCGTCTGTGATGACCGAAGTGATAAAGGATGTCCGGGAAGGAGAAAATAAAGAGAGGAATAGGTCCTCAGGAAGACAGGAACAACCAGAGCCAGAAACGGTTCTTTCTGATGATGAAGAGGAAAAGGAGGAGGAGCCTGTGCATGAGTCAGCACGAGGCTATAATTACGGGGCGTTTATGAGGTGCAAGCCCCCTACTTTTGACGGTAATGGCACTGCTGCCGCTGCTCACCGATGGGTGAGAGAAATGGAGGCTGTCCTCGACATTAGCGAGTGCCGGGAGGACCAAAAGGTGAAGTTCGCTACCCACTCTTTCACGGATTCGGCTCTATGCTGGTGGGACAACATAGTCCAAGCCGAGGGTATCAGGTCCATTGGGAGAATGAAGTGGTCTGAGCTGAAAAGGTTGGTGATCGAGGAGTTCTGTACTCATCGAGAGATGGATAAAGTTGAGAGAGAGTTCCTGCAGCTGGAGGCGGGAACGATGACCCACCAACAGTACACCACAAAGTTCAATGAAATGGCACGTCTGGTGCCGGACCAGGTGACACCTTTGTCGAGAAAGATCAAGAGGTATATTCAGGGTTTGCCGGCGGATATTTGTAGGCATATGATCGCCGCCCGACCGAGCACCTTTAGGTCGGCGGTGGACTTGGCGGGGAGACTGTACGATGAAAGAGCAGTGGTGGTAGTTGCTGAAGGTAGTAGGAAGGGTGGTGGTGACAGGAATTGGAATGGAAAGAGGTTTGGTCGGGGAAATGCCTCGACGAGCAACAAGAAGGCACGGGTGGACGACCGTGGTGTAGCCACACCGGGTACGGGACTGAAAAGGTGTGGTAAATGTGGGAAGGAGCATAACGGGGAATGTAGACTGGGGTTGAACGTCTGCTTCAAGTGTGGGAAGCCTGGTCATATGGCTTGAGACTGTGGGGGTGTGAAGTGTTTCAACTGTGGGGAAGATGGTCATATGAGTAGGGATTGCAAGAAGCCGAGGGCTGAGGGTTCTGGAGTGAAGAGAACTGGAGGTGAAGGACCGAGGGCAAGCGCCAGGGCATTCACGATGACACAGGAGGAGGCTAGGACGGACCCTGATGTTGTGTCCGGTACGTTTCTGGTGAACCAAACTTTAGCCTCTGTATTATTTGATTTGCGTGCCAGTAGGAGTTTTATTTCTGCTGCTTTCTGTGCCAAACTGCCTGTTAGTAGTAGACGTGTTAATGTACCGTTTGATGTGGAAACTACGATAGGTAAGTCAACCAGGATTTCCGAGGTGATAGAGGGTTGTGATATGGAATTAGAGGGCCGCAAATTTCCGGTTAGACCATTTGCGATGACCTTAGGTGGTTTTGATTTGGTGCTTGGGATGGATTGGTTGGTGGACTTCGAGGCAAATATAGTGTGTCGAAAGAAGATGATTCGTTTGATTGCGCCTGACGGGAGTTCGGTAATGGTTTATGGGGATCGGGTCACGACGATCCTGAAGGTGATCTCAATGGCGGTGGCGGGAAAATGTATGAGGCGTGGATGTAGCGCCTACTTATGTTATGTAAAGGATGTGGAAACGCCAACACCACAACTATCCGATGTTCCGGTTGTGTGTGACTTTCCAGACGTGTTTCCCGAAGACTTATCGGGAGTGCCACCGGACCGAGAGATTGAGTTTCAAATTGATCTGATACTAGGTGCCCAACCCGTTGCCAAGGCACCGTATCGGTTGGCTCTAACGGAGATGAAGAATTGATGGAGCAGTTGCAAGAACTGCTTGACAAGGGTTTCATTAGACCGAGTATCTCACCTTGGGTGCGCTAGTTTTATTTGTGAAGAAGAAGGATGGTAATATGAGGATGTGCATAGACTACCGTGAGCTGAATAAGCTGACAGTGAAGAATCGGTACCCGTTATCGAGGATTGATGATTTGTTCGATCAGCTTCAAGGCGCCAGTTGGTTTTCACGGATAGATCTTCGATCGGGCTACCATCAGCTAAAGGTGAAAGAGTAGGATATTCCTAAAACAGCTTTTCGCACGCGCAACGGTCACTACGAGTTTCTTGTCATGTCTTTCGGTTTGACCAATGCGCCAGCTGCTTTTATGGATCTGATGAACCAAGTGTGTCGGCTGATGCTGGATAAATCAGTGATTGTGTTTATCGATGATATCCTGATTTATTCGAGGAGCGAGATAGAGCATGCCGGTCACATTCGAGAAGTGTTAGAGACGTTGAGAAGGGAGAAACTGTACACCAAGTTCTCCAAGTGCGCGTTTTGGTTGCGCGAAGTTCAGTTCTTGGGTCACGTGGTGAATCCAGAAGGGATTATGGTGGATCCGGCAAAGGTGGAAGCGGTGATGCAATGGAAGTCTCTAAAGACGCCATCCGAGATCTGTAGTTTCTTAGGTTTGGCGGGTTATTACAGAAGATTCATTCAAGACTTCTCCAAAAATCGCTTCTCCACTAACCAAGTTGACCCGGAAAGATGTAAACTTTGTATGGGGTCAAGCTCAATACAAGGCGTTCGAAGAATTCAAGGCGAGGCTGACCCAAGCTCCTGTATTGTCGTTACCTGATGGAAGTGAAGATCTGGTGGTTTATTCTGATGCTTCCTATTCGGGGTTAGGGTGCGTGTTGATGCAATGGGGAAAAGTGAGCCTATGCATCCCGACAGTTAAAAGTTCATGAGGTTAATTACCCTTCTCATGACTTGGAGCTAGCAGCTGTGGTCTTTGCATTGAAGATTTGGAGGCACTATCTCTACAGGACAAAGTGCACCATCTTCACCGACCACAAGAGCTTGAAGTACTTCTTCGAGCAGAAGGATTTGAATATGAGGCAAAGGCGATGGTTGGAGCTTATAAAGGATTATGATTGTGAGATCCATTACCATCCGGGCAAAGCCAATGTGGTGGCGGATGCCCTTAGCCAAAAGGAGAGGCCCGAGCCAATTCGGGTGAAGGCGTACCAGCTGATCATGACCTCTGATGTGATGAAGCAGATCAAAGAGTTTCAAGATGAGGCTTTGAAGGACGAACATCTTAACTCTGAAAGAATGAGAGGTCTGGTCGTAGAGTTGGGTGAAAACACATTTGGTGTTAGAACCCGGTTTGGACGTATGTGGATTCCTCGTCTTAGGGATCTACGAGTGAAGATGATGGATGAAGCTCACAAGACTCGATACTCTATTCATCCCGGTGCTACAAAGATGTATCAAGATATGAAGAAAGACTATTGGTGGCCGGGTATGAAGCGTGATATGGTAGAGTATGTGAGCAAATGCCTTACTTGCTTGCAAGTGAAGGCCGAGCATCAAAAGCCGTATGGAAAGATTCAACCTTTGGATATACCGGAAATGGAAGTGGGAGCACATCACCATGGATTTCATTACGAAGCTGCCGCGTACTCCAAAAGGGTATGATGCTATATGGGTGATTGTCGACCGCTTAACGAAGAGTGCTCACTTCCTACCGATGCGTGAGACATATTCATCCGAGATGCTGGTGGATCTTTTCATTAAAGAGATTGTGGCTCATCACAGTGTGCCGGTGTCTATTGTGTCTGATCGCGAGACCCGGTTTACATCCAAATTCTGGAAGAAATTCCACGATGCGATGGGGACGAGGTTACATATTAGCACGGCTTATCATCCCCAAACTGATGATCAGTTAGAAATGACCATTCAGACACTGGAAGGCATGCTTCGGGCATGTGTGCTTGATTTTGGGGGAAGTTGGGATGACCACTTACTGTTGGCTGAATTCTCATACAACAACAGCTATCATGCCAGCATTGGCATGCCACCTTATGAGATGCTATACGGTAGTAGATGCAGGACATCCGTTTGTTAGGGTGATATTGGTCATAAAGAGTTAGGGAGCGTCGAAGTGATCAAGGCTGTGACTGAAAAGCTTGAAAGGATCAAGGCCTTCATGAAGGCAGCCAAAGATAGACAGAAGTCGTATGCTGATAAACGACGCAGACCGATTGAGTTCCAAGTGGGTGACCGGGTTATGTTGAAGCTCTCACCTTGGAAGGGTATCATTCGGTTCAAAAAGCGGGGCAAGTTGAGCCCGAGGTACGTGGCCCTTTTCGAATTTTGGCTCGAGTTGGAGAGGTGGCCTATAGATTGGAGTTGGCAGATGAGTTGAGTGGAATTCACCCATTCCACGTATCTCATCTACGGAAGTGTTTGGCGGATGAGAATATGATTGTTACACTGGAGGATATCGAAGTGGATGAACGGCTCAATTATGTGGAGCAACCGGTGGCAATCATTGATCAAAAAAGAAGAAGCTGAGAAATAAAGTGGTTCCTCTTGTGCGTGTACAGTGGAAGCATAGAAAGGCATCTGAGTCAATGTGGGAGACAGAAGAGGAAATAAGACATCATAACCCACGTTTGTTCGAGGAATAACAGGTTTTGGGGACGAAACCTAAATAAGGGGGGTGGACATGTAACACCCGAAAATTTTTATAGACGAGAAAGAATTAATAAACAGGAATAAAAAGGAGAAAATGCAGTTTAACCCAAGTTGAGGGGTTAAAAGTGTCAAAAGGACAAAAAGAAAAAAAAGTTGGTGCACAAAGGAGATATGGCAGCCCATAATCTCCTGCACACTTCATTTCATTCGATTTTAGAGAGAGAAAGAGCAGAGAATTCGGGTTTCTAGAGAGAAGAAGAAGAAGAAGAATTCGAATTCTAGGTAAGAATTCTTTGTTTTGAGTTGTTCTTGGTCGGCCTATGCCTCGGTTATATGCTTATGTGTGTTTATGCGTGTTCGGGTGTGTGTTTTCATGGGTTTTAGGTGCTGGACCTTCAAGTGGGTTCTCGTGTTTGAGGGGGTTGTGCTTGGGAGCAGTCAAGGTAAGTTCTAAAACCCCTCTTTTACATGTTTTTAACTTATTTTGGGGTTGTAACACATAGAAACTCGTTTATGAAAATGTGTGTGTTTGACCCATTTGGGTGTGATTATGTATAGTGTGTTTAGAGTGTGATTTCAGGCTTGTGCGTGCTTGAATAGTGTCATAGTATGTTTTCCTAAGGATTAGGAGGGTTGATTTGGGCTTAGAATGAGTTTGGAAGGGTTTGGAAGTTGAAATCGCGACTGCAGTTCGGGATGACATTTGCTAAACATTCAGCAGCTAAGTCTTTTGTTCATCCGCATTTCTTTTTGTTCATCCGCATTTGCTACAGTTCCATCCGCATTTGCTATAGTGTCATCCGCATTTTGCTACAGTGTCATCCACATTTACTACAGTGTCATCCACATTTGCTACAGTCCATTTGCATTTGCTACACTGTCATCCGCATTTGCTACAGTTCCATCCACATTTGCTACAGTGTCATCCGCATTTGCTACAGTGTCATCCGCATTTGCTACAGTGTCATCCCCATTTGCTACAGTGTCATCCGCATTTGCTACAGTGTCATCCCCATTTGCTACAGTGTCATCCACATTTGTTACAGTGTCATCCACATTTGCTACAGTGTCATCCACATTTGCTACAGGTCATCCGCATTTGCTACAGTGTCATCCACATATGCTACAGTGTCATCCGCATTTACTACAGTGTCATCCACATTTGCTACAGTGTCATCCACATTTGCTACAGTGTCATTAGCATTTCTTTAGACACTTAGAATATTTTCTGACTTTTTAGGAAAAATGGAAATGTAGGCTTTGGCTTGGGAGATTCCCGGGGGCTATGTAAGTTGACTTTTGGAGGTCATAGATGGTATGATGGGCATGTTATGATGTATGATTGAGTCTTATGTATGATGGTATGTATGATGTATGTTATGTTAAGTATGAAGTTGCCATGATAGATGGTGATGACTGATGACCGGTAAATGTCGATATTCCCTGTTTCGATACGTGTTTATCTTTCCATGGCTTCACGCGTTATGATTAATAAATGTAACGAAAGTATTATGTAATGTAAAGTAAAAGATAATGAAAGAGGAACATGATGAACGAATGCATGCATTAATGAATGATGATAGTAATGATAGTCTTGCGAGCATTGGATATCGGGACATGCCAATTAAGGTGTTAGCCCAACGGTGTGGGATCGCTACCCCGGGAGGATGATGTTTATAGAACCTCTACCGCTTACCCCTAGTACTGTTGCACCACGTTTAGCTGTCTTTTTATAGACTTCGGCCCAGTAGCTATATAGTTCGGGGTGTAGCATATGGTACTAGTACGGAAGATATCCCCTGGAGGATGCACATCGGGGTCTTTCTTTATGATCGACCATTATTATAGAACCTCTACCGCTTACCCCTAGTACTGTGGCATCACGTTTAGCTGTCTCTTTATAGACTTCGGCCCAGTAGCTATATAGTTCGGGGTGTAGCATATGGTATTGGTACGGAAGATATCTGTTGCTCAAGAAAAGATGAAATGATGAACAAATGAATAGAGATGATAATAATGATATTATCTATGTGTACGTATGATGTGTGATAGCATGAAAGTAAAGAAAAGGTTTTAATGAGAATAAAGTATGTTTTGATATAAAACTAGAACTCACTCAGCAACGCTGACTTTTTATGTGTTTCCAGTTGACAGGTAGTGTTGCTGAGGATGGCACGAGGCGGCTACTAAACTCTTTTGGGATGGCATTCCTATGTTAATATTTTGCAATGTATTATCTTGTATGTATTATTGAAACAAAACGGTGTTTGTAGAGGATTCGGATAAAATGGATTACCTAAGAAATCCTCTTACTACTAAGGGTCACTGTTTATGACTATTTTGTAATTGATTAACGATGTGTCACTTTGCAAAAGCTTTTATGATAAAATGAGATGCCATTTTTGAATGTTTCCGCTGCAATGTTTATTAAAAATATCTGTAAATGTATGTTTTACGTGCAATGGTTGACCAGCTGTAAGCGTCCCGGGAACGGGGCCTTACACTTCCAACTTCATAGAGCGTTCCTGATCATTCCTAATCAATTCTTAACGTTTTCAATCGTTAGTTTTGATTAGATTAACGTTCTCCCTGATTGGATCACCAATCAAATAGGATTCCGCACTATTTGATTTGGTTTTACGTAGATTCGGTTAGTACCAGTTCGTACACGGTCCTAACATATATACATATATATATATATATATACACACACACACACACACATATATATATATATATATACACACATATATATACATATATATACATATATATATATATATACATATACATATATATACATATATATACATATACATATATATACATACACATACACACACAGATATATATACACACACACATATACATACATATATATGTATGTATGTGTATATATATATGTATGTATTTATATATATATGTATGTATGTATGTATCTATATATATATCTGTATGTATGTATATATATATATACACACACACACATATATATAAATACGTAACCCATTCTTTTACGTAGTTACATATATGTAATTCTGTAGTTTTCGCTAAACTTGTGGTTATATACATTTTCTATCAGTACCCTCTCTCTCTCTATATGTGTGTGTATATATATATATATATATATTTATATATTTATATATATATATATATATATATATATATATATATATATATATATATATATATTATATATATATATATAGGGGTAGAGATCATATAAAAACTGTACCATAGTTTTACATATATGCCATACATAAGGTACACATACATAAATTTTTTTAATCAAAATAGTGTTACGTATATGTACCACACTTCATTCTTGTATTTATGTTTAACATATATGTAATAGATACTTAATTACTCTTTTGACATTTAAAGAAAATAAAAATAGATATAAATTATGTAAATGCTTTATGTGTTTTTTAGTTTTCGTATAACTGAATAATTTTCTTAAGAACGCTCCTCTCTCTCTCTCTGTGTATATATATATATGTGTGTGTGTGTGTGTGTATTATGTTAATTATTGTTATCATAATTTTGTGGCAAATAGGATTCAAATAATTTAAATTATTACTTATTGCACGATAATAATCCAACTATTGATTTACCCGGTAACAATCAATCCTAACTTTCATTTTTATTACTAACAGCAGTACCAGTAACATAATTATTAAAAATTTATGCTTAATATAAACTCGATTTTCTTCACAACAATGATTATGAATGAAATGAAAAATAAACATACAAACTAAATCAAGCCGAAAATAAGTGCGAATGGAGTGTGAATATATGATATTTATGCGGCTGGTACTGTTATTGGTAATAAAAATAAAAGTTGAGATTATTACCCGCCAAATTAATAATCGGGATTATTATTAGCCAACGAGTAATAATCTGGCTTATTAAAATCAAATTTGCCTAATTTTTTATACAATACAATTATTTATATAAATATATATTTAACTATTTTAAATAAAAATTATAAAAAGGGCTTTAACCTAGCGTGGCGGCTCAAGCTCGAGATGTGTAGCTTGAGTTCGTGTTTGCTTATTAATTGATAATTATGCTTGTTTAACCTTGGAACAATTTTAGTTTTTAGCAAGTCGGTTGCGAGTAGGTTACAAACAAACTTGATTTGTTGGTGGAAAGAATGAAATAGAAAGAGATGCTAGTAATTTAATGAAAATAATCAAACTACCAAAAATTGATCCTTACCTCTGTGTATAAAACATAGTTGGTATTTTTCTTATATAATCTGGATTTGTGAACTTTTTAGCACCCAAATTCCACAGTAATATGTGCATTGTTTGGTGAAGTGATTAGATGATTTTCTAATTTGATTATATCAAAGTACTAAAAATGAAAATATGATGATTTTGAGTTGTAGAAACAGGGGCGTCTAAATAGTCCCGAAGGCCCATGTTAAGAGTGAAATAATATGAATTGTAAATCGATCTCTGTAATAAGGAGGATTTATAAGATTTTTTGACCATTAGGAAGTAATCGGAGTCATATGTCTTGTGACTTTCACTAGAAACACTAATGATGACTAGTATGTATTTGGTAGTTGAGAATTTGAGATTGTGATTAATAAGCATTGAGATGTATATTATATGTTTATGGTTTTAGTAAATTTGTGTAGTTCGCATGTTTAATATATAAAATATTTAATAGAATTAAATTTATAAATTATAAAACGATATTTTAAAATAAGATATAATTGAAATTCCGTATGAGTAAGAAATATAAGTATAAATAATGATATCAACTTTTTAAACTTTGTTTTTAAACTTTTATTTTTGTTTTTTCAAAAAGAAAATTAAGCATTTTGTTCAAACTAAACTATTTTTATTACATCATTTTAAACTTTTTTATATAACTCTCAGTTTTAATTATTTTTTGTTTATAAAAATTTTACTTTATAGAAATCAATTTTAAAATACTACTTAATTATGAATAAGTTAGATGTTTTGGAAACTGTTCTTATTTTATGAAAATTTGTTCATTTAGAAATGACATTAATTAAAAATATTTTTTAATTTATTATAAAATTATATTTAATTTAGAAAAAAATTAAAATAATAGTATTATTAATTAATGTAATGATTTAATAGAAGAGAAAACCAATAAAATTTTGATATGAATAAATATAATGTTGTCATGTGTCTTACTTAATTACTATTTTATTAAAGTAGTAAATATGATAGATTAAGTGTTGGTGCAAGTTTAGAGTACTGCCAATGTTATAGGTGGCATATGATACGCCACTGTAAACGTATTATACGTTAGTTTGTTGGTCTGTATGTCGAAGTCCATTACAACTTAATATTTTTGTTACATTTTACTATTATTTTTAAATATTCTTACTATTTTAATCAATAATAATAATAATAATAATAATAATAATAATTATTATTATTATTATTATTATTATATTATTATTATTATTATTGTTGTTGTGTGTTATTATTAATATTACTATCGCTAGTAAATGTCATTATTAATATTATTTTATAATTATACTTACTATTAATTCTAGTGTTGTTACCAAAGTTTTTTTTCATTAATTACAATTGTTAATTAGATATTAATATTATTAATATTATTTATTTAAATTTATACTTAATTTTTTATGTTTTCCTAGATTCAGACGATAGCAAAAGAAAAAAATATATATTTCCCAAGACGTATATTAAGGCTTTTTCGGTTAGTTACATGTGACATCTTTTGTACAATTAAATATACATATTGAAAATAATTCCCAATATTTTTCCTGGCAAAGGCAAATCGGCTCGTTTGGTCGAGCGTGCCTAGCTCTATAAAAGATGCATGTAAACAAATGTGTTGGTATCTTTTAATCTTGTAATTAAACTTACTAGTTTTTTTGTCCGCCGTCCATTGTAACGGCAACGTACACGACATTACCCAACATGGGTGGCGGTTGTCCATGGATGTCCCTTGGGCCTATTCTTCATCGGATACGAGAGTAGGAAGAGCTTCTATTCCATCAACACAAGTTATTCCAGCAACAGCTCTTACTGTACCGTCAACTCCAACTGTCCTTATAGGCGAATTCAAGGTAAATTCACAATCAAACAGTTCCAACCTCTATTAAACCAAACACTATACCGAGTACCTATCACAAACAAAAGACACTAAAAAGGAAAACAAACAAATCAAATGATTTAGATCTACAATTATCATCATCGTTGCATAACAAACCATCACCAAATAGTACAAACGTCAACAACAACACAACTAGCGACATCAAATAGGATAGATATCGATACCACCACTTCTAAAACAAAATTAAAAGATAAATCGAGTCAGACCAGCTATCATCATCATAGTAGGAAAGCAAACAGGCTCAAATGCCTACAAGGCTGCAACCGGAGTTGTCGTGCCAAATAGCAGGCTACCATCATCACCATAACAGTTGTCAATACACCTTCATCAAACATTTCAGGCCTCGCCACCAACAAGAACACCACCATCACCATTGTCAAACACAACCACTAACACAAACATTGCAGACAAAATATATTAAAAAATAAAAACAAATTAACCAATCGACTTAGATCTGCCACCATCATCATTATTGCAGAACAAGGGGCCCATATGCATGCATGGCTGCACCAGAGTTGCCACACCAAGTAGCCGGCTACTATCATCGCTATAACAGATCTCAGAACAAAAACCCTAACGGATTTTGAGGAGAAGTGTTGGATCAAGAAGAAGGCTGGTGCAACCAAAATCAAATCACTTAGACTATTTGGTACATATAATAAAGGACTTCCGAAGGTAAATTTGGAACTTCCGAAGGAAAAAGAGCTCTTCCGAGGAAAGTATAACATGGACTTCCGAAGAAAAACTCTTCTTCCGAAGACAAAGTATTCACTTCCGAAGATCAAGACTTAGAAGAAAAGATCAGAAGATAACTTTCGAAGAATGAAAAAAAGAAAGTTCTCAAGCCTCGGAAGAAGTAGTGTCTTCCGAAGTATAGGTGGCTTCGGAAAAAGTTGTTCTTCCGAAGCCAACTAACCTTCAGAAGATAGTACTATGAACCAGTGGACATAAGTATGGTCCTCCTGACACTCTGTTGCAGACCTTTGATATACTGCATGGCATTTTCTCAAAGCCATGTAGTTGACCATACTTTATTCTACTGTTCACCTTTATTAGTTAGTACAGTTACTATCTTTAGTTAGTAACAAAAGGTAAGTCATGGACATGTCATGACTACCATATCTTAGATAATACTTATCTAAGATACCTTAACTCTAGCATTATAGTATATGCTGACAGGATCTCAGCCTCTCGTTTGATCAATCAGATTGGTTTGCAGCGGATTTAGCACGTTAATTAGCGATTAATGCAAGAACATAAAAGATATTTCAAGTAAAAGCACAAGCATAGAGAGAGAAAAGAGTTCTGCAAGAAATTAAATGTTCTATTGCTCAACACGTTTCGGCAATTAAAACAGCATGGTTCACCATCCTTTTATAGGCGGCAAAAGGATGGTGGTGATGTCCTTTCTCTGACATCAACCGATTATTAAAATTACAACTGACGGAACATAAAACTACTGAAGATGTCAACAGCTGACATCTTCTTACAAAAGTGTTCTTATCTTTTACAAGTACTGACAAAAGTAAACTACTGAAAGTCTACAACGACTGAAGAACAAACTCTTCAGTCGTTTATAACTACTGATACTATAACAGCTGAAGAACAAGCTCTTCAGCTGTTGTACAACTACTGAAACAAAATAAACTACTGAAAGGGAAAAATCATCACAACAACTGAAGAAGACTACTTCAGCTGTTGTGACAAACTCTGAGTCTTCAGTACTTGTTCTTCAGACTTGGCTTCAGATGATGTAACAGCTGACGACTTCAGCAGATGTCATCAGCTGTTGTCTTCAGTCTTTGTCTTCAGACTTTGTGCTTCAGTAGAAGGTCTTCAGTTCTTCAGTTCTTCAGCTTTTGATTCTTTAGTACTTGTCTTCAGTACTTGAAGTCTTCAGTACTTGTATGATCAGTACTTCAGACTTCAGTACTTGTCTTCAGTACTTTAGAGTCTTCAGCTGTTGTTCTTCAGTTCTTTGATCTTCATACTTTGATCTTCAGACTGTGTCAGAACAGCTGATGGGAGTCTTCAGCAGTTGTTGCAGTGGCATGTGGGACTTAGAGGTTTTCCTGATCTTGGCTCATTGGTTCTTTTGGTCCAACAAACTCCCCTGAACCAATGCAGCCAAAACCTCTAATTATTTGTCGTCCCACTTATTGTTGGCAGAAATATTGGTCTTTTTCCTTCTAGATCAGATTAGAAGTTGACCCAGATAAGCACTGGCCTGGGAGAAAGTTTCTAGTGTTTGTTTGGCTAAGTATGGATGGGAGCTCTGTTTTGGGGAATTGGACACAGAGCTGTTGTCCCATCCATGAAACCTACCTCCCATGTACTAGCCTGTAGGATTCTCTGGTGTAGGCTCGGACGAAAATCATTTGTTCTTCTTTGGTCATGTCTTCAGCCCACCATCGAACAATCCTTCACGGCCGTACATCTCTGAGACAAACTTGACCTGTTTGCCATTCTTGAGCTCAACTGTTGTGATTTGCTTATATGCAAATTCATCTGGATGTCTGCCTTCTAGCAACAAGTTGAGCTCATCTTTGTGGAAGTTCTCAAGCTTCTTATAAACTAAGCCTTTTCTAACCATCCTGTTCTCCAACATCATTTCAGGTGGTTGCTTAGACTTATAAGCTTTCTCGAACTCATCCACAATTTCCCAGGGTGTTACTACAAGAGCCACTGTGATTATTTCATCTACAATCCTCTTCATCTGGCTCTTGTACCTCACAGGAATGTCATTCTTTGTAATCCTGTGAGCCACCCTCGGATCAGGCCAAGTCCTCACTCTCTCTTTGTTATATTGGAAGGTTTGTTTGAGAGTGAAGAGTCTCAGAGCTTCTTTCTTCATGTTTATGATAGAGGTAGAGGCAACATATGCTTGGTCAATTGACTTAAGCATTTCAGCATCATGAAGCTGCTGCTGCGCCTCTTCCTCTATCTTTACCCTCACAGTGTCCATCTGTGAGGTGGGAGTGATGGTTTGTGATTTGGCTTTAGGTAGAGGTATAACTGCAGAAATGGGCAGACTATCCTCCTCATCCTCCTCCTCTTCTTCTTGCAGCCTCAACACCCTTCTCTTCTTCTTCAAGGGTGGATCATTGGCTGCGGGTTTTGATGGTGAAGGGGTTGATTTAGTGGGTTGTGGTTGGGTTGTTGGTGTGGGAATGTTGGCAGGCACTGCTAGTAACCTAGAGATAAGAGCTGGTTTGGTCTGTTTTACTAGCAGTGTCCTGTTCCTAGCACCGGCTTCTGAGAGGGCCTCAGCGACAGTCCTTTGTGAAGTCACCAGCTGAACAGATCTTGGCGGCTATAGCCAAGATTCTGTCCCTGGTCCATGCTTTGACATCAAGGACTGGCCTGCCCAGATACTTCAAAATGAATCTACTCATAGCCTCGAGTCTCTTTTTATCCTTTTGGCTATAAGTAGACCATCGGTATTCGATCTCCCTAGTCTCCATCTTCCTGAGCTCCTGATCTAGCAATGCTGGGTCCTTGTCAAAGCCTTGCCTGAACAGCTGACCAATGGCAGAGTCCATTGATCTGCTTTGTTCAGCATCAGCCTCCTTGACAAGGGCTGCTAGATCGGAGTCAGCCACCTTCTTTCCCTCCTCTCCTTTTTTCTTATAAGTGACACTGAAATCCTTCTGGATTCCAGCCACTTCTATATGCTCAACTTCCCTCTCTTTCCTCTTCCCTTTCTCCCTCACCCTATTACTCTCCTCAGCCATCTCCCTCTCAACCACCACCTCTTTCTCTGCCTCTAACTCCTCCTCTCCCCTCTTCCTCTTGGCTTGCACTAATGTCTCCCCCTTTTTGGGTGCATTGGTTGGGATTTGACTATCAGCAAGCGCCTTAGTAATGGCAACCTCCACCATGGGTTGTATATAAGTGGGAAGCCTCTCATCAAGGGTTTGAATGACTATATCTTTAAGTATGGGTGTGATGAGAGGCAGGGATTTCTGGAGGATAGCATCCAGCTGCTCAGGGGGGTTCTGACCCTGAGAGCTAGTGCCAGAAGCAGGGGCTGGTGGCCGAGTTTGTGGGAGTGGCTCAGTGTTTGTGAGACCTTCGGGTGAAGGTGCCATCTGTGGGGTCATGGTGGCAGATGGACTTCTATCTTGAGTCATTTGAGCAAGCAGCTCTTTGAGTCTGCTTATCTCATCTTCTAAGATAGTGTTTTGAGCTACTACATCGTAGAAGAAGCTCAGGTCATCATCAGTATGAACTGAATCATCTGACCTCCTGACAATGTCAGGATGTACATGCTCTGAGTGTGGCTCAAATATAGCATGTGCCCCTTGTTCATGGTACTGGGGAGTTCCAGCCTCCGGATTGGATCCATCATCGACAGTTGCCTCTGGTGAGGTCTTATTGATGTTACCAGCTTCACCCTGCTCAGATGTTGATGCAGAGGAAGTGGCAGCCTCACCAGATTGTCCTATCTCCCTAGCCACACTGGGAGATTGGTGTTGTGATTCTCTGTGCTATGGGCTCCCACCGGCACTTGCATCCACCCCCTCTTCGGTTGGAGTCTCCCCAGTTGTAATAGGTTTCTGGGGAGAGGGTGGAGTGCTCAGATGGGTCAGCACTTTGGCGATAACCAATGTAGGGCTTTGTGGGGCGGTCTCATCAGGAGATGGGCTCGAAGCAGTGTGCACAGGGGGAGGACTGTGCTGTTCAATGGCAGTCCTCTCAATTGAGATAGACCCCAGTAGTGTGGTTGCCCCAGTATTGGTTGCATCAGGCTCCTGTTGAGAGGAAGCCTGTGCGGTTGTGGTAGGTGGAGTCGTGGTACCTGCTGGGAGAGTCGAACCAGCAGGCACATCCTGCCTTTGGGTTGCAGGGGCATCCTCAGGGGACTCATCTCCCTAAATAGCCTTTTTGGGCTTCTTTTTGGCTTTTGGTTTGGTGGGGACTTTGGATTCGGAGGTGGAGGCTGTGGGTTCCTGCTGCGTGGGTTTTCGCAGCCGGCCAGCCTGTTTGAGTGTGTGGTCAGTGTTGTGCCTGGAGTATACCTCGGCTAGAACAGCCATGGCAGGGACCCCAGTGCTAACTAGTCCCTCAGCCGGAAGCTGGTTTTCTATCATGGCCATTATGAACCGTGGATACAAGATCCAACGGTTAGAAAGAGGTTTTGTGGCCATGTCTTTAAGTTCCAAAAAGATGAGATCAGTTAAGTTCAGAGGTTGATGCTCAAAGATAGAAAACAATACCTGTTGCCACCTTGTTGACATCTAGTCCCACGAAGAGGTTTTGGGAGCCAGACACACGTTCACCATATGAAAAATGAGGCGTTGGGGATCAGGGAAGTGCTTCTTCAACAAGGTGGAGGCGGAGAGGTCACCCTGGTAGTCGTTGGATGTGAATGATAGATCCAGGGCACCTTTGGGGTAGGAGGTTGGGTGGGTGGCATCCTCCAGCTGTAGGGTTTGGCGCAGGGTAGCTGGAGTGATAACCACGGGGTGGTTGTTGACGGAGGACCGGAGAGAGACCTCGCCATCCTGCTCTCTGGTTTGGACGGTTATGTTTGTCCAAAACTCCGTCAAGGAGTCGGTGTATATAGTGGGGTTCAAGAGAAAAGCCGTTTTGTATGGTGAGTCGTGCATAAGATCGACGGCTTGGTGAAATTTGGGCCATAATGGCGATTTGGTGAGATGGGCGACACAGTTGTGTCGAGGTTTCAGTTACATGTTCGCCATTAATGGTGTATGGGAATTTCAGAGGTTTTGAAAGATTAGGTCAAGTGAGGAGTAAATGCTCTGAAGGTGGGGTGTTTATAGGGTAGGGCAAAGGCTTGAAAGAAAACTACTGAAGGTTTTGGTGTTAGTGATCAGTTGTTGTAACGACTGATGATGTGGTTTTAACCTTCAGTGGTTGTAACATCTGAGGACTTGGTGTTGGTCTTCAGTAGTTGAAACTACTGAGACTTTGGTTTTATCCTTCAGATGTTGTAAACGGCTGAAGTATTGTCAGTCTTCAGTAGTTATGAACTACTGAAGACCTAATATTCTTCTTCAGACGTTGTAACAACTGAAGACTTGGTGTTAGCCTTCAGTAGTTGTGAACTACTGATATCAGTAGTTGTGAACTACTGAAGACATGGTATTGCTTCAGTTTTGTAAACAACTGAGGACTTGGTGTTAGCCATCAGTAGTTGTGAAACTACTGAGGACATGGTTTTGTCCTTAAGTTGTTTGGGTATGAAACAACAGCTGTTGGCATTAGCTGATGAGAAATTACTCATCAGCTGTTTCCGTCAAATCAGTTGTTTCATGCTAGCCTCCACACTTACTCATCAGCTCTTTGGCTGATTTTCAGATGTTTCATAGACCCTTCAGCTCTTGTGAATATTTATGCCTTCAGCTCTTGTGATCAGATGTTCACAAGTGCTGATGAAATACTCTTCAGAGCTGGTAACAAATTTTGTCTTCAGTACTTGTGTAAGATTACACATCAGTACTTGTGAGCAAAATTTGTTCTTCAGTACTTATTTATTTGAAAATCATACATCAGTAGTTGTAATCCACCTCACTACATCAGTTGTTTTCAATAAATAATGTACATCAGTACTTTGAGTCATTTTAGTCTTCAGTAGTTGTGAAAGAGCTGAAGACTGAATTACTCATCAGTACTTGTATTTGACCTAATGCTCATCAGTAGTTATAAAATAAGAGCACTAGCATAGGTCAAATCAATCAAGCTGCAGCATACCAAGCCGTAGTACCAAATTTTAGAATGTGGCACTATCTAAAGGCTTAGTGAAGATGTCAGCAAGCTCATCAGCACTAGGCACAAACTTAGGATCAATCAGACCTTTTTCATAGCAATCCCTCATAAAATGATGTCTGATCTCAATATGTTTGGTCCTAGAGTGCTGGACTGGATTTTTGACAATACAAAGAGCTGAAGCACAATCCATTAATAATGGAGTCTTAGTCTCAGTAATGCCATAATCTAGAAGTTGATTCTGAAGCCAGAGTATCTGAGAGGTACAACTTGCAGCAGCAATGTACTCAGCTTCAGCAGTGGATGTAGCAATTGATGTTTGTTTCTTACTCTGCCAAGAAACTAAACAATTGCCTAGGAATTGGCAACCACCAGAAGTGGATTTTCTGGTGACTTTGCATCCTGCATAGTCACTATCAGAGAAAGCAACTAATTTGCAAGAATGCCCAGTTGAATACCAAAGACCTAGTGATTGGGTACCTTGCAGATATCTAAAGATCCTTTTGACTGCAATCAAATGGGATTCTTTAGGTGCAGCCTGAAATCTAGCACAAGCACATGTTGCAAACATGATGTCTGGTCTAGAAGCTGTAAGGTACATCAAGGACCCAATCATACATCTGTAAAGGGTTTCATCAACCGCTTTACCTTTCTGATCTACATCTAGTTGTGTGATGCTGCTCATGGGAGTAGAACAGGGCTTACAGGTTTGTAAATCAAACTTATTCAACAACTCTTTTGAATATTTGGACTGATGGATGAAGATTCCATCATCCTGTTGTTTGATTTGCAAACCTAGAAAGAACTGTAATTCTCCCATAGCACTCATTTCAAACCTTAGCTTCATTAGCTTTGTAAATTCATCACACAACTTTGGATCAGAGGATTCAAAGATGATGTCATCTACATAGATTTGAACAAGGAGCTTATGTTGTCCCACAGTCCTGATGAATAAGGTTTATTCAATGGTGCCTCTAGTGAACTTATTTTCTAAAAGAAAAGTTGATAGTGTCTCATACCAAGCTCTAGGAGCTTGCTTCAGCCCATAAAGAGCCTTATCAAGCTTGTACACCCAATCAGGATGTTTATTGTCCTCAAAGCCTGGTGGTTGACACACATAAACTTCTTCTTTTATTTTTCCATATAAGAAGGCACTTTTGACATCCATTTGATAAACCTTAAGACTGTGAAAGGCAGCATAAGCTAAGAATAGTCTGATTGCTTCCAGTCTGGCCACAGGTGCAAAGGTCTCATCATAATCGATGCCTTCCTCCTGTGCAAACCCTTGAACAACCAGTCTAGCCTTATTCTTGACAATTTGGCCCTTCTCATCTGTTTTGTTCCTAAATACCCACTTGGTGCCTATAGCACACTTACCTTTGGGTAGTGGAACAAGCTCCCACACTTGCTGTTTCCTAAACTGAAGAAGCTCAAGCTGCATAGCTTCCACCCATCCATTGTCTCTTAAAGCAATATGATAGTTCTTTGGCTCTTGCTGACTGATGAAGAGAGCATAGAAGCAGAAGTTGGACAATTGATTCCTGGTTGAAACTCCAGCATGAATATCACCAATGATTTAGATGTGGGGTGATTCTTGAGCTCTTGATAGACTATGATATCTGTGCAAGTGTTTGTAGATCCATCAGCAGCAACAGATGGTGATGGAGATTCCTAAAACCATGTAGAGGATGGCAGCTCAAACGAAGTAGAGCAAGCAGAAATCTCATCAGCATTTGTAGTGGATGGAGCTGCTGAGGCTACAGGAGCATCAGGTTCAGTGGACTCAGGCAGGTTGTCACTAAACCTGAAGAGGTGAGTACTGACTACATCATCATCAGTACCACCAGGTGAAGATCTGTTGACAGGCTCAACAGATGGAGGTTGATAAGGAACATATTGCAGTATGTCCAGATCAAACAACTCCACAGGGTTTTGTGGAATCTTGTCCTTTGGAGATTCATTGAACTTAACATGCAGAGTTTCTTCAACCCCCTTTGTTCTACAGTTGAAGACTCTGTATGCCTTGCAAGTTGATGAATAACCAACAAAATACCCTGCATCCACCTTACTAGCAAACTTCTGGAGTGGGTTGCTAGTGTTGAGAATGAAACATGGACACCCAAAGGCTCTAAAGAATGAAATCAGAAGAGCCAAATGATGAAGAACTTCATAAGGAGTCTTCATCAACCTCTTATTCACTAAAGCTCTATTCTGTACATAGCAAGCTGTATTGACAGCTTCAGCCCAAAAGGTCAGTGGCAACCCTGAGTCGGCCAACATTGACCTTGCTGCTTCAATGAGGGTCCTGTTCTTTCTCTCCACCACTCCATTCTGCTCAGGAGTTCTAGGAATGCTAAACTGCCTTCTAATTCCCTTGGACAGGTAGAAGTCATCAAGTGTGTGGTTTGTAGGGAATACTGCTTTTCTACAAGTAACACAAAGTTCATTATAGTCTTGGCTGCTTCATCCTTGGAGTGCAAGAAGAAAGTCCATACAAACCTGGAATAATCATCCACAATTACCAGGCAGTATTTCTTCTTTGCCATGCTCATCACTCTGACAGGACCAAAGAGATCCATGTGCAGGAGCTGCAAGCAGGCAGTGGACTTTGGTTCTTCTATTGAAGGGAATGAAACTTTGTGTTGTTTTCCTTTCAAGCAAGCAGTGCAGTCATCTTCACACTTGAACTCCTTCTGAGGCAGTCCTCTTACTAAACCATGGCTTATAAGCTGATTCATATTTTTGAAATTAACATGACCCAGCCTTCTATGCCATAGTGTAGACTCTTGAGGAGATGCCTTGGAGAATAGGCAAGGATGGCCTTTTAGATCCATCTTTTTGGAAAGATCTAAGGCATACACTCTTCCTGTCCTGTTGGCCTTCAGGAGAGTGTGTTCATCCAATGCCTTGTCAATCAAACTCAGAACTTTGGATGACAGAATCCGACAGTTCTGGCTTGTCATCAAACCTTATTTCCCCATTGGAGACAAAGCCTTTTCCGATGATGTAACCCTTTGCATCATTGCCAAAGGAAACAAATCCCTTCTTTCCTTGAGAGTAGTCATTAAGAAGGGAGCTGCTTCCTGTCATGTGCATGGATCCTCCACTGTCTATATACCAGATGCTTCTATGGCATGTTGAAGAACCCTGCAAACACAACCATGTGTTAGTTGGTCTTGGAGACCCAAACCTGCTTGGTTTTGGGTCTGTTCTCAGCTACAGGTGCAGCACTAACAGGTGTGTTATGTGTGACAGTCTGAGGTGAAGAAGATGGTGCAGACGAGGAACCCTTTGGCTTGGCCTTCCTTTTCTGCGGTTTCAACACAGGAGCATCTAAGTGGTTAACTCTTCCCACTAGTTGCTGAACCATCATCACCAACTGTGTCTGATTCTGTGATAAAGCCTTCAGCTCTTCAGACACATTGGAGTTTGCTGATGATGAGTTCCTATGTTGTACCATCTTTTTCTGAGCAACCTCAGCTGTTGCCTGAGTAATCCCTACCTTCTTTTTAGATTCAGCTTTGGGCTTAGGGATTTCAGGCTTGGATGTTGCTAGTACAAACTTGGTTTCAAACTCATTCTTCATTGTATTGATGTCCTCATTGATTTTCTCCTTCTGTTTGAGTTTGGAACCCCTTTTGTACCAGCAATCATCAGTAAGATGATTGAACAAGCCACATATCTCACATGGCTTTTTCTTCATCTTATGCTGATCATCAGCTGAAGAGGATTTAACTGCTGAAGACTTGTTCTTCAGCTGTTTGCCATCAGTACTAGCAGTTTTCTTCCTAGTGCCTGCTTTCCTGGTATCCTCTTTAGCTTTCTTCAAACCTTTCCTACTGTTAGTTTTTTCTCTTTAATGCTAACAGTATTTGAGGTTTGAACTTCAGATGTTGTCACTTGCTCTCCAGTACCTTCAGTACTTCTAGTGACAACACCTGAGTTGATCAGCCTTTTGGTCATGTGACAGTCAGCATTTGAACCATCAGCTGTTGTGGCATCAGCTGATTGGTTTTGGCAGGAGTTAATGCTGACTTCTATCTCTGATGATGCTGATTCAGAATATAGTAGGTCACATGATGAGAAGGATTGGTTATTGCTCTCCCCATCCGATTCAACTTCTGCTCTTGAAGTGAAATCTGTAGGAGGAGCAGTGTGATTATAACCAATGCCAAACTTCACATTGGAAGCTGATTGCTTGCGAAGAAGCATTTCAAAACCCTTGCATGATTGCACCCATCGATCACACTCAACTTGGGTGGTTGCAAGAGTTTCCTTGAGGTCTCTGTACTTCTCTAGAAGTACATCTTCCCTAGCTTTATCATCTTTGATTTGGCATTTAAGCTTGTAAATCTCATCATTTTTATCTTTTAGTGCAGCCTCAAAATCAGCTTTTCTTTTGGAAATAGTGTGCTCAAGCTCAAGATTTTTATCTATTAAAGCTACATTTGCTTCTCTAATAGAAGCAAATGCTGCTATGCATGATTCTGAATAAAGCTTGGCTTTTGCCTCAGTGGATACCTGAGAAGAGGCATTCGATGATGACCCCTCAGCAGAATCAAGGGCCATCAGAGCAAGATTTCCAAAAGGTTGGTCACCACCATGTTGACCAGCACCTTGGAGTGGTTGATCCTGACCAGATAGCTCTTTTGGTAGACTACTCCAGTCAACAACACTTGGGGTGAAAAGCTGTGTTGTTGAGGTTGTGTGTGATGATGAGATTGGGAAGATTGAGGCTCTGGAAAAGCATGAGGTGGTTGAGCCGGGGGTGCTTGAGTTTGACTAGGCTGAGGCATGTAGTAACAGGGGTAAGGATATGGCATATGACCCTGTGGCACAAAATAAGCAGGTGGTGCCTGTGCTTGTGATGGATGGCCAGAGCTGGAGGAAGGTTGCCCTCTGTGCTGTGAGCTATTGCTGGAAAAAGTCACAAAGGGTGCAGAGGAGTTAGATCCAGACGATCTATACTCTCTTGCAAAGTGTCCAAGCCTT
Source organism: Flaveria linearis (assembly GCA_024085815.1). Lineage (NCBI taxonomy): Eukaryota > Viridiplantae > Streptophyta > Magnoliopsida > Asterales > Asteraceae > Flaveria > Flaveria linearis. The sequence goes on along the minus strand of CM044001.1, from coordinate 67,287,233 downwards.
TGGCACTTGTGACACCTCAACTTGCTCTTGTCAAAACCAACTTTGGTTTTGCCAGAGAGTCCAGGGAATTTCCTACCAGTTCTCTTGTAGAACTTTTGAGAGCGGATATTTATCATTGCCATTTGGTTTAAAATATCCATCTCTTCCAGATCATCATCTGGAATGCCCTTCAAGTCCTCCATCAAAAAGCACAAGTTGTCACCACCACCTCCTGAACTACTAACACCAACAAAAGCTTGTTCTGAGTTGGTAGAGAAATCAATATGCTCATCATAAGAACTTTCTGATGAAGCATATTCTGACTCATGACTTATCAAGGCAGTATTACCTTGGACAAAGTCATCAGCGAGCTTGCCAGAAGAGGACAACTTCCTCTTTTGCTCTATCTCTCTCTCAAAAGTGAGCAGTTTCCCATGAAGTTGGGTGAGAGATAGAGTTTCCAGATCAGCACTGGAGCGTAGGACAATGGTGTATGTGTCCCATCTCTCAGGCAGTGACCTGAGGAACCTGTTGTTCATCTGGCTGTTTACTCTTGTTTGACCATCTTCAGCTCAGAGATCAAACAAGAGAACCGCTCAAACTGCTGGGTCAGAGTCTCACCCTTTCTATATGAGAATGTCTCATATTGTTGGGCGAGGATTTCCCTATTGTTTGCTAAGACCGAATCAGTTCCTCCAAATTGTTCCTTTAGAGCAACCCATAGGTCATGAGCAGACTCATGATGCAAGAGCCCTGAATATATCTCATTAGGAATGGCCATGGCTAGAATTCCATGGGCTCTAACATCAATTTCGAACAGCTTTAGATCTTCGTCCGAATATTGTTCAGGTTTCTTCGCAACCTGTTCATTAGATTCCGGGACGCTCACCATAGGCTTGTATGGTCCATGCACCACTGACTTCCAACAACCAGCACTGTTGACAGCCAAATGGTGTAGCATACGTCTTTGCCATATGTTATACTCGTTCCTAACGAGCATCGGAGGCTTTGTTGAGGAACCAGTATTGTGAGGATCATTAGTTGGTGTCGTCATCTCAGGTTTTAGTCAAAAACAAGTTTAAACAAGACAAACGTAACTCAAAACCACCTGAGGACCTCAAGATTTTGGCCAGAAACAGCAGAAACTCACTCTCTAAGGCTAATTCTTGCAAATTGCTAATTCGATCAAACAGAGAGATCAAAAGAGCAGTTTCAAATGATCAATAGTAAAATCGATCAATGATTAACCTGCTCTGATACCATTTGATAGGATCTCAGCCTCTCGTTTGATCAATCAGATTGGTTTGCAGCGGATTTAGCACGTTAATTAGCGATTAATGCAAGAACATAAAAGATATTGCAAGTAAAAGCACAAGCATAGAGAGAGAAAAGAGTTCTGCAAGAAATTAAATGTTCTATTTCTCAACACGTTTCGGCAATTAAAACAACATGGTTCACCATCCTTTTATAGGCGGCAAAAGGATGGTGGTGATGTCCTTTCTCTGACATCAACCGATTATTAAAATTACAACTGACGGAACATAAAACTACTGAAGATGTCAACAGCTGACATCTTCTTACAAAAGTGTTCCTATCTTTTACAAGTACTGACAAAAGTAAACTACTGAAAGTCTACAACGACTGAAGAACAAACTCTTCAGTCGTTTATAACTACTGATACTATAACAGCTGAAGAACAAGCTCTTCAGCTGTTGTACAACTACTGAAACAAAATAAACTACTGAAAGGGAAAAATCATCACAACAACTGAAGAAGACTTCTTCAGCTGTTGTGACAAACTCTGAGTCTTCAGCACTTGTTCTTCAGACTTGGCTTCAGATGATGTAACAGCTGATGACTTCAGCAGATGTCATCAGCTGTTGTCTTCAGTCTTTGTCTTCAGACTTTGTGCTTCAGTAGAAGGTCTTCAGTTCTTCAGTTCTTCAGCTTTTGATTCTTCAGTACTTGTCTTCAGTACTTAAAGTCTTCAGTACTTGTATGATCAGTACTTCAGACTTCAGTACTTGTCTTCAGTACTTTAGAGTCTTCAGCTGTTGTTCTTCAGTTCTTTGATCTTCATACTTTGATCTTCAGACTTTATCAGAACAGCTGATGGGAGTCTTCAGCAGTTGTTACAGTGGCATGTGGGACTTAGAGGTTTTCCTGATCTTGGCTCATTGGTTCTTTTGGTCCAACATATGCTTTAGTCATAGGTTCCCAGCTGGTATCAAAGTATATCCGGCTGTAGGTAGTAGCATATATAGTTTCTCATTGTAACTCATAAACATTCTTGAAAGAGTCTTGTAACACTTTGAGTTGAGAAGTAATATATAAAATACCTTGAAAACTATATCCTTGTGTTCTTTTCTATTTATTATATTATTATCAACTCTTAGAAAAGACTCTGCTTCATCTAATCCGAGTGTAGTATTAGTGAGTTTGAGAGAAAAACCAAGTTTTATTAATAAAACCGATCCTGCAATTGGTATCAGAGCTCTTTAGGCTCTTGATTGTGAGATCTTATTATCCTAATCAGCATGTTTTGCATTCCTCACTACACCACACTCAATATGGCCCTCAACGAATCTGAAGTAGAAATGGGGACGATGACTAAAGCACCTGTCATCACCCCTGAAAACTTCAGATCATGGAGCAGACACATGGAAGGCTTCATTAGATATCAAGACAGCAAGATATGGCAATCTATCGTCAATGGCCCGTACAAACCCAAGGTGGCTACACCAGGAGGTAACGGTGCCATGATAGAGAAAGTTGTTGAAGACTACTCTGATGAGGACCGGAAGAAGATGGATATTGACAGCAATGCAATGATTATTCTTATGACTGCAATACCCAACTCCATTATGGTGGGGTTTGATCATTGCATGTTAGCCAAAGAATTGTTTGATGCACTTGCTCAGATGTACTCTTGTTTAAATGACTCCAAGAAGGACTCACTGAAAGCAGCAGTTTGAGAACTTCACCTACATTGATGGAGAGACTCTCAGCCAGCAATATTTCAGGTACATAGATCTCATTTCTTCCCTTCAGTCTATGGGAATCACTCCTGAACTTAGAGACCTCACAAGAAAGTTCATGAGTGCACTTCCTAATGAGTGGATGTTTTATTTTGTCTCCATCAAGAGAACAGAAAATCTAAACACTCTCACCATGACCGAACTCTATGGAATTCTTGATTGATACCGTTTGGAGATGGAATGCAAAAAGGGTCATCAGACAAGCATGTCCTCGAGTTTCCCCGCTAGCAATGCATTGATGGTTGCTGAAGGATCAGGACCCTCCCAACCTCAACAGTTCCTGACATATAACCAATAGACATCCTGTTCCTCTGGACCATACATTACATTTCCTGAGACTCCACAGTCTCAACAGACTCAGTATAGTTCTTTTCAGGATAGTTGTGCCTTTGTCTCAGGAAGTGGAAACTCTAGTGATTATCAATACAGTTTTGATAATCTAGAGTGCTTTAGTCCAGATGATGTGGAATATGTGGACATAGTCCAACAAATGGCTCTTTTAACCTACAGAGCAAAGAAGTTCTTCAAGAGAACTGGAAGCCAATTCACTCAGAACTCAACCAACAACAAATTTGGGTTGAATACAAATAATCAAGGAATAGTGGCTTACTTACTGATCCTTAATATCCATCAAGTGATATGTGGACATAGTCCAAATTCTCCAAGGGATACAAATAATCAAGCTACCACTATTGATAGATCAGATAGTGTAACTATCTCAAGGAATAGTGACTTACTTACTGATCCTTAATATCCATCAAGTGACACTGTACAACACCAAGCTGATAGAAGTAGCATCTTGAAGGAACAAATAAATGTTGATGCTCCTTCACAGTCAACAAATAATGATGTTTCTCATTCATTCAATCAGTCCTCATTGAATGAGTTTGAAACAGCAACTGGACGAAGTGTTCTAGCTCCCGAGCAAAATATGTCTAATCTGGATTTATCTTTGCAACTGGAGGTGATTCCTAGACTAACGATTCATAACACTCATCCAGCTGAAAATATCATAGGGGATGCAACTGAAGGCGTGAGAACAAGAGGACAGACTCATCATGGGAATGTCTGCTTGTACTCTTGCTTCTTATCTCAGATGGAACCCAAGAAGGTAGAAGATGCATTGAAGGATGGCAGCTGGATTGAATCAATTCAAGAGGAGCTGCTTCAATTCAAAAGAAAAAAAGTTTGGAACCTATGTCCGCTACCATCTGGTCAAGTACCTATAGGCACTAAATGGGTTTTCAGAAACAAGAGAGATGATAGAGGCTTGATTGTCAAGAACAAGGCAAGACTGGTGGTTCAAAGATACACTCAAGAGGAAGGAATCGATTATACTGATGTCTTTGCACCTGTTGCAAGACTTAAGGCAGTTAGGATCTTCCTTGCTTATGCTGCATCCAAGAATTTCACTGTCTACTAACTTAATGTCAAGTGTGCTTTTCTATATGGGGATATAGATAGGGAAATCTACGTGTGCCAGCCTCTAGGATTTGAAGACCCACAACACCCCAACTATGTGTGCAAATTGGATAAAGCTCTATATGGGCTGCACCAAGCACCTAGGCTATGGTATGAGACTTTGTCTCAATTTCTCCTGAAAAATGGTTACACCAGAGGTACCATTGATAAGACTCTTTTTATAAAGAAGTCTGAGAAGGATATTCTGCTTGTTCAAGTCTATGTTGATGACATCATATTTGGCTCCTCAAATGACCAAATGTGTAAAGAATTTGAAAACATCATGAAGAAGAAGTTTGAGATGAGTTCCATGGGAAAAATGGACTTTTTCCTTGGAATACAGGTGATACATGTTGGGTTCAACAATTGAATAAACTGAAGCTTTCCAAATCACAATCACAGCCGACTGAAGATCTCATTATACAAGTTCAGAGACCAAGTTGATTACAACAAAAAACAACAATACAAGACAACTCAACATGACAAAGTCAAGATCAAGACAAATAGAAAAGTCAAAATTAGGTCATGTTGTAATAATAATATAAATACACCCACTAGTGCATTTTTGCAAGTGTGGTTCTTTTGTGTCAGTTTCTCAAGGTATGAAGCACCACCCAAGGAGAAATCCTCTCCTTTGGGTGGGTTTGATCTTCCTCCATCTTTGTATTTGATTATTCATTCTAACTTGTTCACCAACATCAATGAAATCATCTACACATTATTTTTATCATTCTCTTTATTCTATGATTCACACACCTCCACCCATCTTAATTTTGAATTTTCAGATCTGAAAATGATGAATCCTAAGATCCAAGCTCAACGAATCTGAAATATTGATTCAGCAAAATGGTATCAGAGTTGTTGGTTGCTGGATTCATCTAGTTTTTAGATCTGATTTCAACCTTAATGATGTCAAGAACAAAGAACACAACAACAAAAATGAAGAAAAAGGTCGTTGTTCATCAAAACCCCATCTGTTCATCATAAAAAATCAGAAGAAAATCAACAAATCTGTTCAACTATGGTACGATTTGAAGACTCGTGAACAAGTTCATGATTATTCCTTCAAAATTCGATGCAATTGAACAAGATTATCATCAAAAAGAAGAAAACCCGCTTGTTCATCACAAAATCAAAAAGAAAAGTCATCAGATCTGTTTTAATATGGTACGATTTGAAGAAATATAATCATCCATTGGATTATTCCTTCAAAATTCGATGCAATTAAACATGATAATCATCAAAAACGAAGAAAAGATGAAGAAATCAAAGCTACTACTGATTTTCTGACCTGCACTGCAGCGTGAAATCATTTTTGTTCAAGTCCAAAAACAAATGCGGATGAAGCTTGATCAAATGCGGATGAGATATAAACAAATGCTGATGTGTATTCCACAAATGCGGATGTGTATTCCACAAATGCGGATGTGTTAATCTCAAATGCGGATGACTTTTTCACAAATGCGGATGACTGACAAAGCATCCACATTTATTCGAAGAAATACGGATGTTCAAGGAACAAATGCGGTTCAAAGAACAAATGCGGATGCACAAGGCATAAATGCGGATGTTCAATGAACTAATGCTGTTGAATTACAAATGCGGATGTTATGTATACTAATGCGGATGTTGATCATACTAATGCGGATGTTGATTTCACAAATGCGGATACCAGTCAAGTAATGCGGATGAATGGTGATGATAACCTCAAATGCGGATGTTAATCACCAAAATGGGCATAACCTGGGCTACGAGCCTCCGTTTCTGACGTGCTACCAGTCAAAACGACTGTGGAAACAAGGGCTACGTCTTGGTAACCGCCGAGGGCAGGTTATCCCGTTATTTTTTCAACATAAGGCCTCTAAATAGGTTTTCGGGCCACTTTTATGTTTTGGAGCTTCGATTTCATTCCGTGAGCTGCATCACAAATGCTCGTGCTTTGAGTAACTAATGTAAATGTTAGCTTACTTCAACCACATGCACATCCATCAACATCAACACCATTATTATCAACATCAACATCAAAAGCAACAGCAACATCAACAACATAATCAATGAACAGATGATGAACAGATGACATAAACAAACAAGAAAAAGAAAACATCATGAATGCGGATGATTGCAACCAACAGGCACGTCCATTTTGAGCATTCAAAACAAAAGAAGAAATCAACTTTGGTCACGTAATCAATGATTTATTCAAGGATTTGTACAACTGTCAGAAACTCTTTCTGAAGCTCATGATACTACAATCAAAGATGATCTTTTGCACCCGTGTCTGACTACTGAGCGGAACAGTTAGACGGACTTTAATCAAGGGGACCAATGATTATCTGAAGAATGTCAGATTGTGAAGTCATTTCAGAAACTCAAATAAGTTGAAGTGTTTTCAAGATTGATTTATGTTCCTGATGCAATTTATTGAAGTTCAAAGCCTCATCATATGCCTAATACATACTAATCCTTTGAGTGTGATATGAACAACAGTAATCCAAAAGTGATACACCTCATATCCAATGCGTTAAGTGTTCTCAAAGAGATTCTATCCTCTATCAGAAATACATTAGGAGAAGCTTAATCTGAGGGGGAGAACTACAGTGAATTGTGTCAGAACATCAGTTGATCATGAAAACATGTGACAAAGAAGATCTTCAAAGTTAGAGTTTGGCAAGCATCAGTTTAGGGGGAGTATTGTTGGGTTCAACAATTGAATAAACTGAAGCTTTCCAAATCACAATCATAGCCGACTGAAGATCTCATTGTACAAGTTCAGAGACCAAGTTGATTACAACAAAAAACAACAATACAAGACAACTCAACATGACAAATTCAAGATCAAGACAAATAGAAAAATCAAAATTAGGTCAAGTTGTAATAATAATATAAATACACCTACTAGTGCATTTTTGCAAGTGTGGTTCTTTTGTGTGAGTTTCTCAAGGTGTGAAGCACCACCCAAGGAGAAATCCTCTCCTTTGGGTGGGTTTGATCTTCCTCCATCTTTGTATTTGATTATTCATTGTAACTTGTTCACCAACATCAATGAAATCATCTACACATTATTATTATCATTCTCTTTGTTCTATGATTCACACACCTCCACCCATCTTAATTTTGAATTTTCAGATATGAAAATGATGAATCCTAAGATCCAAGCTCAACGAATCTGAAATATTGATTCAGCAAAACAATTGAAAGATGGATTCTTCATCAATCAATCTAAGTATGTCAATGATATTCTAGAAAGATTTAACATGAAAGACTGTAAGCCAGCCAAGACACCCATACCCAGAAACCATAACCTCTGTCCTGACTCTGAGGGGGAGGACACTGATTAACATCAGTATAGGGCAATTATCGGTTCTCTGATGTATCTCACAGCAAGTAGACCTGATATCATGTTTGCAACTTGCATTTGTGCAAGATATCAGGCTGCCCCAAAGGTGTCTTACCTAGCTGCTGCCAAGAGAATCTTTAGATACCTCAAAGGAGCACCTAAACTAGGTCTCTGGTATCCAAGGAAAAATGATTTCAATCTCTATGGATACTCTGACAGTGACTATGGTGACTGCAACATTGACAAGAAATCAACATCAGGAGGATGTCAATTTCTTAGTGGAAGGATTATTTCATGGCAATGCAAAAAGCAATCCTGTGTCTCTATATCAACTGCTGAAGCTGAATACATTGCTGCTGCAAGTTGCTGTGCTCAGCTGCTGTGGATTTAGAACCAGATGTTAGACTATGGATTCAACTTTGCAAGCACTCTTATTCACATTAACAACAACAGTGCTATCTCCATCACCAAAAATCCTGTGAAGCACTCCAAGACAAAGCATATTGATATCAGGTATCATTTTATTAGAGATATTCATGAGAAAAATCTAATTAAGCTTATCAAAGTTGTCTCAAATGTACAATATGCTGACTTGTTCACTAAAGCTTTTGATGAACAGAGATTTAAATATCTCATTACAGCCATTACGATGATAAACACTAATTAGCTTACCTCTTTCGGAAAACCTTCTAGAATATGTAACGTTATATGTCAATTCAATCTAAGCCTTGTTACAAAAGGTCTCTCTCTGAAATATTCACTGAGTCCAAATTCTTCCGAAGAGTAATTAACCTTTGGAAGATGTTCTCATATCTTCCAAAGCAAGTTCCTTCAGGATAATTTTTCTTCTCGGAAGAGTTTTTAGTCTCGGAAGAAGCGATTTGTCACACCCCAACCTTGACGGCGGAAACGTCGAGATGTGAGGGTTAAGATTGTTCATAGCCACATAACGCTATATTTAAATGTAAATATTAATATTATAAATTTCAACAGGAAATACAAAAATAAGTCTCAAACATGAAATAAGTTCAAACATAAATCAAAACATAAGATAACATTTTATTTATTTAACTAGGTCCACGTCCTAGTTTTATTGCAAGCTTCAAAAGACCACTTTAAACTTGGGGGTTACCTGAAACATGATAAAAATAAAAGGTTAACTAAAAATAGTTGGTGAGTTTCCAAGGTTTTCATACAAAATATGATAAAGTTACAAGTAGCAATTCATGTCATAGGTTATAAGCTAGTAAGGTTATAGAACACATATCGTTACAACCAAACCTCGACTTGATTACAAGTATATAAGATTGGCTAAGTGTATTTGGTTCCCTAGTGCATAAGCATACGGCTCCTAGGAGTCGGCAATACATCGACTTTAGCACCAAATAGGCTTGTCAGGCCCAAAGATATAAGACGTCGCCAGGCTAGCAATAGTTAATGATTGTAAACAAACTATGTATCTCATATAATCACTTACAACACACAAATAACCATGACAAAATCTAAAGATGAATTGCAAGTGATTTACAAGTCTCAAATGTGTATAAGTGTATTATGTATAAGTAATCATGTTTCACCCCAAAATAGTGTGAAAATATAAAAAGGGGCAAGGAAACTCACATGATGATTAAGTATATATACGTTGATTAATAAGGATAATAATCGATGTTCCAATGAAATCCTTCACAAGGTACCTAAACATGTATATATTTACAAGATTTAAGTCTAACAATAAGTTTAACGATTTAACGAGTACTCGGGTTTCAAATGGAATTTGGGGGTTTTTATAAATAAGGTCGAAATCATATATATTTTAATAAAAGAAAACTTAATTAATCCTTTTATAATAATTTGTGAAATTATAAGAAATTAAATCCTTATAATGATTAAATTATAAAATGTAAATAAAATTTTATAATTAACATACTTAATCTATAATTAAAGATAACGTAATGACTAATAATAATTTAGTGATTTCAACTATTTAAAGTTTATTTTTATAAAAATGAACTAATTTTAATATTTGTTAATGATATTTTATATAAAAATTACTAAGGTATTTAAAGAAATAATTTTACAGAAAATCATTAAATAACTTTTAAAATAAACAAAGTTTATAAAATTGATTTTTATAATTTTTAGAAATTTTCTATATTTTTTTAAAAGCTAAAAAGCCAAAAAAAATGGGTTTGAGGGTGCCCGGGTTCGAACCCGGGACCTCAAGGTTGGGATGGGGATGGGTAACCAATGGACTGAGGGTCGTGACCGTGTTATTAGTTGGTTTTTATTATTTAAAAACACAAATTCAGAGGACCCCAAAGTCCTTATGAACCCTAATTCGAAATCATCCAAATTGATCATCAATTCGACAAAGATTACTGAATTAAACATGGGGCTTTGATTCCCCATGTGAAATCGAGTATAAGGGTGGTTTTAATTACCCGGATTGAAGTGTTGATTAACAAGAATGGACGAAGAACAAACCGCGACCAACGTAGAGCTTGATTGATGTTCAAATGAGGATGATAATCAAATTCGTTGCACAGGTAGCTTCTAATGGTCTCAAGGATGGAAAGCCCCCTGTTAATTTCTAGTCTTGAAGTTTGGAGAATGGTGTTCGAGTATCTAGCAGGTCGCGATAGAAAAGGATGATGGAATTCGATGATTAAGTTCGTTTTTGGTGCAATTGAGGCTTGTGTTTGATTAGAGATAGATAAACGTTTGATCTGATTGAATTAACTAAGTTATTATTAGTGTTTAAGGCTTGAACGGCTATGGAGTTTACGAGCTTCCGTTATGAAATCGTTTGGGTGTTATAATTGGTGTTAAAGCTCGTTTAATGTGATTCATGGGGTTCAAATCAAGTCCCCTAAGCGATTGGAAACGGTTTGGAATATAAAAAAACCATGAATTTCGACGGTTTTCGGGTGGCCGGAGCCGACCGGAGGGTGGCCGAAATAGGCCGCCGGAAAAACGGGAGCAAAAAAAGGGTGGGGGTTTGGGTTTTAGTAATTTACACAAATGGTCCCTGTGGTTTGTTCTTTTTTTATTTTAAGCCAAAACTTCCATTTAAAGTTTGTAAAATGTCAAAATAGCCCCTGAAATTAATTACCTTTAAGTTTAAATAGTTTTTATAAATTATTATTACTATTATTGTTATTATAATTATTACTATTAGTTGCATTATTATTATAACTATTATTATTATTATTATTATTATTATTATTATTATTATTATTATTATTATTATTATTATTATTATTATTATAATTATTATTATTATTATTATTGTTATTATTATTATATTACATTTAATAATTAAATTGTTCACTTTCAAATTAAAGATTTAAGGACTAACTAAAAATAAGCATAATTAAGCCCTCAAAGCTTCATAAATGACATAAATGGTCCTTACAAGAATATAATGGTGGTAACATTTATTTAACGAAAACACGAAAGGTTACAGTCTCCCCAACTTAAAAGAATTTCGTCCCGAAATTAAGAATGAAACTATACAAATAAAAACGGGTACTTCTTCTTCATGTGCTCCTCACGTTCCCAAGTGAATTCAGCGCCACGCTTATTCTCCCAGCATACCTTGACGATTGGGGTAGTGGTGGTCCTAGTCTTCTTCATAATGCGATCCAATACTTCAACGGGTTTCTCGACAAAGCGTAATGACTCGTCGATTTGGATGTCATCTAACGGGACATGCAGACCTTCGTCAGCCAGACACTTCCTCAAATTCGAGACATGGAACACAGGATGAACTCCACTAAGGTCGGAAGGTAATTCCAGTTTGTAAGCCACTTTCCCAATCCTTTTCAGAATCTTGAAAGGTCCTACAAATCTTGGAGCCAGTTTACCCTTCTTTCTAAAGCGAACAACACCCTTCCACGGTGAAACCTTAAGAAGAATCATCTCCCCAGCTTGGAATTCCAATGGCTTACATCTCTTATCAGCATAGCTCTTTTGTCGACTTCTTGCCACTTCAAGGTTCTTTAGGATGATAGAAACTTTATCGGTCGTCTTTTGTATAAGTTCAGGACCAGTGATGAAGTTTTCACCAATGTCGGCCCAACAGATCGGTGAACGACATTTACGACCGTAAAGCGCTTCGAACGGTGTCATCTTGATACTCGAGTGGTAACTATTGTTATACGAAAATTCCACGAGCGGTAGATGCGTATCCCAATCTCCACCAAAATCAAGGACACATAGGCGTAGCAAATCCTCCAGGGTTTGGATCGTTCGCTCGATTTGACCATCAGTTTGAGGATGGTAAGCCGTGCTTAGATCCAATTGAGTACCCAAAAGTTCTTGCATAGACTACCAAAAGTGCGAAGTGAAACGAGCGTCTCGGTCGGATATGATGTGTAGAAGTACCCCATGACGACTTACAATCTCATCAACGTATATACGAGCTAACCTTGATGTCTTGTAAGTGTCACGTATGGGTATAAAATGTGCCGATTTGGTCAATCGGTCAATGATCACCCATATGCTATCATGTCCTCAAGAGGTTTGGGGTAGCTTGCTTATGAAGTCCATGGATATGTGTTCCTACTTCCACATAGGAATCTCGGGTTGCTCAAGTAATCCACTTGGACGTTGATGTTCGGCTTTAACCTTTGTACACGTGAGGCACTTAGCTACATAAGTCGCTATGTCTTTCTTCATTCCAGGCCACTAATAATGACCACGCAGGTCCATGTACATCTTATCAGAGCCAGGGTGAATAGAATAACGAGTTTGATGAGCTACGTTCATGACAAGGGTACGAAGATTATAATGATTTGGAATCCAAATTTGATTCGTGAAATACATCAACCCATTAGGTTTCGTCTCCAATTGGGTTAGAAGGTTATGCTCCAGTTCATCCTTCATTCTTCCTTCTCGTTGAACCATTTGTTGAGCCTCCAAGATACTAGACTCGATGTCACTATCTATTCTCAAGTTTTGTAGCAGTACAGTAGCCTCGTTGACATCTAGCCGAATTTCAGTATCGAACCCTTTCAAGGTGTCAAACCATTGGCGTCAATCGCGAATTTCTTGGAACGAAATCATCTTGTTGTGAACCTTTCGACTTAGTGCATCGGCCACAACATTGGCTTTACCAGGATGATAACGAATGTCACAGTCGTAGTCACTAATCAACTCCGCCCAACGACGTTGTCTCATATTGAGATCTTTTTGATTAAAAATGTGTTGAAGACTTTTGTGATCGGTGTAAACTATGCATTGCGTACCATACAGGTAATGTCTCCAAATCTTCAAAGCAAAAACAACAGCACCAAGCTCGAGATCGTGTGTTGTGTAATTCAACTCGTGAACCTTCAATTGTCTCGATGAATAAGCTATGACCTTTCCTCGTTGCATAAGAACACAACCAAGGCCTTGTTTTGATGCATCGCAATATACGGTGAAATCATCGTTTCCATTAGGTAGGGTCAAGATAGGAGCATTGCACAGTTTGTGCTTTAATGCTTCAAAAGCTTCTTCTTGCTCGGGCCCCCACTCGAATGATTTATTCTTTTGTGTCAAAGAGGTGAGCGGCTTCGCGATCCTTGAAAAGTTGGCGATGAATCGCCGGTAATAACCAGCAAGACCAAGGAAAGAACGAATCTCGGTCAGAGTCGTGGGAACACACCAATTCTTCATAGCTTCCACCTTTGCAGGGTCAATATGAATTCCTTGGCTATTCACCACGTGTCCTAGAAATTGAACTTCCTCGAGCCAGAAATCACACTTCAAGAACTTCGCGTACAATTGCTCTTTCTTCAACAACTCAAGAACTTGTCGCAAATGCAGCTCATGCTCGGTGTTAGTCTTGGAGTAGATAAGTATGTCATCAATGAAGACGATCACAAACTTATCTAGATAAGGCTTGCATACTCGATTCATGAGATTCATGAAGACAACAGGAGCATTAGTTAAACCAAAAGGCATCACCATAAACTCATAGTGTCCATAACGAGTACGGAACGCGGTCTTTGGGATGTCATCATCATGGACTCGTAATTGATGATATCAAGAACGTAGATCAATCTTCGAGAATATAGCAGATCCTTGAAGTTGATCAAACAAATCATCGATGCGAGGAAGAGGATAGCGGTTCTTGATGGTAAGCTTGTTAAGCTCACGATAGTCGATGCATATACGAAACGATCCATCTTTCTTCTTCACGAAGAGGACAGGTGCACCCTAAGGCGAATAACTAGGACGAATGAAACCCTTCTCAGTTAACTCTTAAAGTTGACTAGAGAGTTCTTGCATTTCCGATAGTGCAAGCCGATATGGTGACTTAGCCACGGGGTTTGCTCCCGGTATCAAGTCAATTTGAAACTCGACTTCACGCACGGGAGGTAAACCGCTAAGGTCATCGGGAAATACTTCAGGAAAGTCTCGTACGATAGGTACATCCTTAAGTTCTTTCCCTTTGACTTTCGTGTTGACCACATAAGCCAAGAAGGCCATATACTTCTTGCTTAAGCACTTTTGGGCTTGAGTGCAAGACATGAGTTTAAGCCCTTTGGAAGATTTTTCACGGAACACTTTCAAAGTATCCCCAGATAGTAATAGTATACGGATGCACTTCTCAAAACAAATGATCTCGGCATGGTGTTTGGCTAACCAATCCATACCAATGATGACGTCGAAGCTTCCAAGTTTCATAGGAATAAGATCAATAAGAAAATCGTGTGTGTCAAGACATAAGATGCAATCATGGATAACGACATCCACGATGATCGGTTCTCCATCGGCAACTTCAACGGGGAGAGGTCTTTCTAGTTTCGTATGTGGCTTAGCAAGTATGGGTTCAAACTCTAATGTAACAAAACTCTTATCGACTCCAGAATCAAATAGAACATAGGCATACATCTTATTAATAAGAAACATACCTGTTAAATTTCTTTAAGGTATCTAACGATACAGGTAATGTAGGGAAAGATTCGGATCACAAAAGTTAAAAGTAAGTTAACATACCATGAACCACATCGTTGTTTGCTTGTGCTTGGTTAGCATTGATGTTGAAAGCACGTCCTCGGGCTTGTGGAACATTACCCACAAGACGAGGGCATTGTGGGCGGAAATGACCAGGTTCCCCACAGTTGTAGCAAACACGGTTTGTGACCACGGTGGCATTGTTAGGTGCACGGTGACAAGTCGCCACCAAATGACCATATTTACCGCATAAGGTGCAGATACGGCACGGTTGATTCCCCGGATGATGATACCTACACGTGTTGCACATAGGTAGAGGACCAGCATAGGCCCTAGCCCCAGGCACTTCTGCCACAGGTGTAGCGACAGGTACAAGTTGTCTTTGGGATTGTTTGGGTGCAACCACGACATAGTTGCGTGCCGGTGTAAACTTGCGCTTCTTGTTGTTGTTGTTATGAGACGGTTCAGCTTTAGTCTCCTTAACGGCCTTAGTAGCTGTCTTTTCCACCTTCTTTACACCTTTCACAGACATGGTGCCCGCTCGTATATGGTTCTCAGTGAGTTGAGCGGTGATAGTAATGGCTTCTTCTAAAGTTGTGGGTCGGCTACCCACCACAGCATCTTGAATTTGGGGTGGTACACCCTTAATGAACTTCTTGATGTTGCGGGGGACAGTGTCGACCATGTGAGGCAGCAATATACTCATCTCATAATGCCTAGTTAAGTAGGCCAAATGATCTATCGTTTTGCTTCAAATTCCAAAATTCCTCTTCCAACTTTTGCAACTTGCTTCTCGGGCAGAACTTCGCGATGGAGATGTTCTTGAACTCTTCCCAAGTAAGTGTCAAAATAGCATCCGCTCCTCGGTTTCTCTTCTCGTTATTCCACCAAGTAAGTGCCCTTTGTTGGAGCATACTAGTGGCATAACGGACTTTGAGTGCCTCGGGACACTCACAATTGACAAAAGTGTTCTCCATGCTTTCGAACCACTCAAGAAGACCAGTGGCTCCTTCCTTGCCACTAAAACTAGTGGGCTTGCAAGAGCTAAAGTGCTTGAAAGTGCAAGTTTGGTTGTTGCGCTCTTGGTTAGCACTATTCTCTCCTTGACCATTCCCATTGTTGCTAGAGTTGGTCATCAAAGTGCTATTGAGTTCAGCAACCATGGTCGGGATGACAGTAGCCATTTGTCGGGCAATCATGGCGGCTAGCTTACGATCAGAACTTCCACGCTTCCATGATGACGAGACATGCTGGAATATGCAAAATGAGTTAGACACGAGAAAAGAGAATAACAAGGGTTATAATTTAAACAAGGGTAAGTCAAGAGTTATGAGGCATACGGAATGGTTCCATTTGGTAACGCATTACCATTTGGAAATGTTGACACATCAAGGTAAATTGACCCATTCGCCTTAGAAACTTATGTATGTTAACCATAGTTTATCACTCATCCCAGAAATCCCCAGGTAAGCGTAACTAGTCCCGTAGGATTTATGCGAAACGCTTACCTTAGCCCGAAGGTTTTTTGCCAGGAAAACCAGAATACAGGTGTCTATGTGTCACACAAATCTCTTTGGTTTATGAAATCAAAACCTTGATGAGATTTTCATAGATTAGACATAGAGTCTAAGGAATTGAACCCACAATAATAAGTGTAGATTCCACATGTCGTCGAGAATAAGATTAAGAAGTTTCATTTGTCGGGGAGAGTCAAAGAGTCAAGGATAAGTCTAGGGAGACAAGTAACCAAGTTTAAGCATACATAAGGCAATCCTATGCTAAGGCATCAAGCAGCACATAAGAAGGCATAACATTATGTAGCATGCAAACCATATGTATATTTGCAAGAATATAAGCATTATCCTATAAGGTTCATGCATAAGCTATAGTCTAGGTCACCATTTCTAAAAACCTAAATCCCTATAGTTATGAACTATGATACCAATCTATCACACCTCAACCTTGACGGCGGAAACGTCGAGATGTGAGGGTTAAGATTGTTCACAATCACATAACGCTATATTTAAATGTAAATATTAATATTATAAGTTTCAACAGGAAATACAAACATAAGTCTCAAACATGAAATAAGTTCAAACATGAATCAAAACATAAGATAACATTTTATTTATTTAACTAGGTCCACGTCCTAGTTTTATTGCAAGCTTCAAAAGACCACTTTAAACTTGGGGGTTACCTGAAACATGATAAAAATAAAAGGTCAACTAAAAATAGTTGGTGAGTTTCCAAGGTTTTCATACATAATATAATAAAGTTACAAGTAGCAATTCATGTCATAGGTTATAAGCTAGTAAGGTTATAGAATACATATCGTTACAACCAAACCTCGACTTGATTACAAGTATATAAGATTGGCTAAGTGTATTTGGTTCCCTAGTGCACAAGCATACGGCTCCTAGGAATCGGGAATACATCGACTTTAGCACCAAATAGGCTTGTCAGGCCCAAAGATCTAAGACGTCGCCAGGCTAGCAATAGTTAATGATTGTAAACAAACTATGTATCCCATATAATCACTTACAACACACAAATAACCATGACAAAATCTAAAGATGAATTGCAAGTGATTTACAAGTCTCAAATGTGTATAAGTGTATTATGTATAAGTAATCATGTTTCACCCCAAAATAGTGTGAAAATATAAAAAGGGGCAAGGAAACTCACATGATGATTAAGTCTATATACGTTGATTAATAAGGATAATAATCGATGTTCCAATGAAATCCTTCACAAGGTACCTAAACATGTATATATTTACAAGATTTAAGTCTAACAATAAGTTTAACGATTTAACGAGTACTCGGATTTCAAATGGAATTTGGGGGTTTTTATAAATAAGTTCGAAATCATATATATTTTAATAAAAGAAAACTTAATTAATCCTTTTATAATAATTTGTGAAATTATAAGAAATTAAATCCTTATAATGATTAAATTATAAAATGTAAATAAAATTTTATAATTAACATACTTAATCTATAATTAAAGATAACGTAATGACTAATAATAATTTAGTGATTTCAACTATTTAAAGTTTATTTTTATAAAAATGAACTAATTTTAATATTTGTTAATGATATTTTATATAAAAATTACTAAGGTATTTAAAGAAATAATTTTACAGAAAATCATTAAATAACTTTTAAAATAAACAAAGTTTATAAAATTGATTTTTATAATTTTTAGAAATTTTCTATAATTTTTTTAAAAGCTGAAAAGCCAAAAAAAATGGGTTTGAGGGTGCCCGGGTTCGAACCCGGGACCTCAAGGTTGGGATGGGGATGGGTAACCAATGGACTGAGGGTCGTGACCGTGTTATTAGTTGGTTTTTATTATTTAAAAACACAAATTCAGAGGACCCCAAAGTCCGTATGAACCCTAATTCGAAATCATCCAAATTGATCATCAATTCGATAAAGATTACTGAATTAAACATGGGGCTTTGATTCCCCATGTGAAATCGAGTATAAGGGTGGTTTTAATTACCCGGATTGAAGTGTTGATTAACAAGAATGGACGAAGAACAAACCGCGACCAACGTATAGCTTGATTGATGTTCAAATGATGATGATAATCAAATTCGTTGCACAGGTAGCTTCTAATGGTCTCAAGGATGGAAAGCCCCTGTTAATTTCTAGTCTTGAAGTTTGGAGAATGGTGTTCGAGTATCTAGCAGATCGCGATAGAAAAGGATGATGGAATTCGATGATTAAGTTCGTTTTTGGTGCAATTGAGGGTTGTGTTTGATTAGAGATAGATAAACGTTTGATCTGATTGAATTAACTGAGTTATTATTGGTGTTTAAGGCTTGAACGGCTATGGAGTTTACGAGCTTCGGTTATGAAATCATTTGGGTGTTATAAATGGTGTTAAAGCTCGTTTAATGTGATTCATGGGGTTCGAATCAAGTCCCCTAAGCGATTGGAAACGGTTTGGAATATAAAAAAAAACCATGAATTTCGACGGTTTTCGGGTGGCCGGAGCCGACCGGAGGGTGGCCGGAATAGGCCGCCGGAAAAACGGGGAGAAAAAAAGGGTGGGGGTTTGGGTTTTACTAATTTACACAAATGGTCCCTGTGGTTTGTTCTTTTTTTTATTTTAAGCCAAAACTTCCATTTAAAGTTTGTAAAATGTCAAAATAGCCCCTTAAATTAATTAGCTTTTAGTTTTAATAGTTTTTATAAATTATTATTACTATTATTGTTATTATTATTATTACTATTAGTTGCATTATTATTATAACTATTATTATTATTATTATTATTATTATTATTATTATTATTATTATTATTATTATTATTATTATTATTATTATTATTATATTACATTTAATAATTAAATTGGTCACTTCCAAATTAAAGATTTAAGGACTAACTAAAGAATAAGCATAATCAAGCCCTCAAAACTTCATAAATGACATAAATGGTCCTTACAAGAATATAACGATGCTAACATTTGTTTAACGAAAACACGAAAGGTTACACGATTGATTCCACATCAGATCTACCTCCGAAACTCATCAAATCTCTCCATTCGGAAAGCAATTTTTACTCTAGAAAATAGAACTCTACTTTCGGAAGTAAGAAGTTGCCTTTGGAAGATCAATTACCTTCGGAAATGATTTGTACTTGGAAGAAAGACCTAACTGTACAACGGAAATCTTTTGGCCCCCACTCTGTAAAAGGTAAAGATTTTTCTAATGATGTCGAAATATTTAAATAAAAACTAACCTTACCGCTTCATTTTCATCCTCTTCCCAAAATCTTACTGCCCTAAAAATTTCCCTCTCTGAAAACTTACCCAAGCTCAAACTCATCTTCCCACAACTTTCTCCAATAGCACTCAGTCATCAGCATAATCAAGTCGCATTTCTTGATTCTTCAAGAGATGTTGACTTCTCATATATCATTTCCTTTCTTACCCGATCATCTTATTACACTGCCTTGACCGTTAACCCTACCGTTTACTCAAATCATATGGTGGAATTCTGGGAAAATGGTCAGATTGAAACCTTGAATGGGGCTCGAATAATAAGATCGAGCATCTGTGGATAGGAGTTGGTCATCACTGAACAACTCATTAGGGAGCATCTTGAGCTTTATGATGATGGTGCACCCACAGAGTTCCCCAAAGCAGATTTGGACGATACTTACATCTAAATGGGATATGGTGGAGATGTTAGCAGGTCTACATTCTACAAGTTTAACTTCTCCTACAACTGGAAGTTCCTACTACATGTCGTTCTTCACTGTCTATCCAACAAATCTGGGGGATGGGATCAATCCCATACGAACTATGGTGAGAATCCTTCACTTTAATTACTCATGATTTATGCTAACCAATCTCATAGGAAACCTTCAGCGGGAGACATTCTTCATGTATCCCAGGTTTCCTTAGCACATAATCAACTGTGAGCTGGAACAGAGTCAGCTTGTCTGTGCAGCTGCTCTGACTGTTCCTCAAATAAGGCCGACCATCTTTAAGATTTTAAAGTAAGTGTCCACCAATTTCACAGGAAGACATACCGCCTTGATCCAGGTATGATTGAGCAAATAGCTCCTTGTGACATCCCTGTTAACCCCACAGGTGATGAACCCACACCAGCACCTACCCTCACACTGCCAAAACTTCCTTCTCACATCATCAAAATCACATATCAAAGACGCCCTAAATGAACCCTTGTTCAATCTACTCTGATTGAACAAGCCCCTCTGTTCAAACCAAAAAGGCTAGAGTGAAACAATGGGCTCCCTCTCAGTCTGAGGTCTCACCATCCTTCACAATTGACCTCAATATGGGATTTGAGTTTCCTCAGTCTCAAACCCATGAGCCTGACACCCAAGCTGACAGCCCTCAGAGTGAGTCTCTACACTCCTTTGAGAAGCCACAAAGGGACAGTCCCGCCATAGGCTCAATGCCTTTATCCTTTACTGACCTTTTGCTGAAAACTGATGAAGAGATTACGTCTCTTTATGGAAATGAAGTTGATCTACAACACTCTTTTAAGGATCAACAGAGCCTAGAAGGACCTTTTATCTCTAGCCCCCATTAGCAAGCCTTTACTGAGGTGAGTCCCACTGATGTGGAGGGGACTCATGCAGATTTAGCTGCTACTACTGAAGTTGCCTCAATGGACCTTCAGGATAGTGGTAACATCTCTGAGACTAAATCAACGGCAACCATGCCCATTGATGACTCTAAAAGAGACATCATTACGCACGGGAAACCAGGGTGCCAAGAAACCACATCTGGTGGTGAGGTTGAACATACTAGGTATGTTACCTCATCTCCCTATGATTCTTCAAAAAAAGATGAGGGAAGAATGCAACTCACTCTCAAAGACTTATTGTCTAAAGTCTCAATCCTTGAATCAAAGGTTAGAACTTTAGAGGATAGGTCTGCCACTCAGCAACTTGAGATTGAAAGCCTCAAGGCTCAACTAACTGAGAAACAGATTAAGAGATCTGTTAGGCACGTACCTATTTAGGTCTCCTTGGATTCTTTCTCTAGCTCATCTAGCTCTTAAGATGATGCTACCAAAAAGGGGGAGAGTGTTAAGGGACAAAGAACTAAGGAACCACAGAGCCAAGTTTCAACTTTTACCTCTTCGGTTCTAACTACAACCATCTATCCTGAGCCATCCCAAGTCATACTGCAAATAAACTCAAGGATGCTCAAAGATCTCTATAGACTTTTTTCCTAATTTCTATTGAGATCTTCTCTAGATCAGCCAAGCTCTGATATGGCTATGATATACTTTGGAGCTGAAGAGCTTCAGAGGCTAAGTGCACCTTCTACCACTGAGGAAGAAGTTGGTCAATCAAAGGTCCAAATGGAACCTGAGATTAAATTCAAAGGGGAAATAAGGACTGATGGCCCAGCAACTGAAACAGTTGGGACAGATAGTGCACTCCCTCAAACTTCTGAAGCACAAGTCAAAGCCTTAGAAGAACAATCTGAGTCTTCCGAAGCTGAGATGGAAGCTGTAGAAGGACTATTCTCTATGTCCAAGGATCTAACCATCACAGATGCAATTCTTGAGCTAGCATCTGAGGTGGAAAGTGAGGACCTTCTCAACCAACCCCTGGCTCGGACAGCGTCACTACCTCCATCACAATCTGAACCCTCCACTCAAGAACCACCAAAGTTAAGCACTTCTAAAGACAATAAAGGAAAGAAGAAAATGACCGCGGGAGAACTTGAGGAAGAGGAGAAGATTGAGAAACTTTAAAGAAAAGGTAGACTTCCAACTGCGAAGTTGCTAGCTGCCAGTTCTAAAGCAGCTGGAACCAACCAGGAGGAATTCAACAACAAAAGGAGAGTAGAGACTATCGACAGGCTTATCATGCTAGGAGCTGCCAATGAAGACATACTCCTGCTACCATTAAAGGAGTTAGTAGAGCTGGAAAAGGCAACCAGGCTGCAGATTAAACAAAGGGAAAAAGCAGCACGGTTGGCCTTGGAGGAGGAAAGAGAAAGAGAACAGAGGGAGGCTGATCTGCAGCTCAGGAGGGAAAGGATATCTTTCCTAACCTCCAGAGGTTTCTCTCTTCAAGAACTATCTCCACATAACGATGATACGATCCTATGGCTCTTCAACAAAGAGCGGGATCAAATGGAGAAAGAGAGAAAGAAAGCTGTGAGGGAGAAGATGAAGGAGAAGAAGGAGAAAGAAGAAGAAACTAGGGTCACTGCTACCAAGAAGATAGGTGAAAAGGCCTGGATGAAAGAATATCTTTGGGCTCATGGCTTCTCTGGCAGACAGGTGGGACATATGTATGAAAAGACACTCCAACGAATTGTCAGCAAAATCAAAGCTGACATTCGTATGGGAAAAAGAAGGGAGATGTATAGAAGGGGACATGGGACGACCTTCAAACCAACCTCTCAACCTAAACCTGAACCAATTCCCTCGCCTGTCACCATCAAACCTGAACCCTACACACCTGAACCCTACACACCTGAACCCTACACACCTGAGCCTACATCAGTACCCATATCAACTTCATCACCACAACCACCCAAACTACCAGTCCTCCAACCCAAAACACTCACAAGAACCATAACACCACATCTTACCCAACAATCTTCTAAACCATCCCCTCAGCTTTCTAAACATCTCTCCTTAGAAGAGTTTAAGGCAATCAAGAAAAAGCTCATAAACTGCACAACCCTGAGCGACATCTCTTGTGAGGGAGACTCTGTCAAACTGACTTATGTTGATGGATCTTCATGCTCCCTCACTAGAGATCAATTTCTTGATCTGCCTAGAAGAACACTGGACCAAGCTTCTGTACTTCTTGGTCTTAACTCTAACTCCTTAACCGACGAAAAGAAGAGGCTAAGAAGAAAGCTGGTGACTCTACTGGATATAAGGGGAGGAAATAAAATTCCTAGTCAATCCCTCATGCCTAGAAAACAAATCATCCAGTGGAGGTTCGATGAAGATTCTCACAACTTTGTTATGGAAAGAGAGAATAGAGAGAGCAACAGGCTGAATGCCTCCTCTCTTCTACACTCCAGCAGATTCGACATTACTGAGTTAGCAGAGAAACCATTCTCTAATCCCTCCAGCTCCGATGCTGCTACATACATCAGAAATCATCTTAGCAGCCTTAATCTTGCTGAGCTAACCATAAAAGCAAAGATTGAAGAGGAGCTGAAGTTGAAAGAGAAGGAAGCCAAGGGAAGGTCAACCACCATAAGCAAAATGTTTTTGCAAATGGTGGAAGGCCCTGAATTGGAACCAATAGTTAGATGGGAGTATGACTATACATCCAATCAACTAACTCTTTTCAGAGGGACCCAACAAAGGGTACATATCATTCAAAAGGACAGACTGGATCTCCTATCCACGAATGATTTGTATAAGCTTCTTAGCACCACTTCCGGGAAGGACAAAGCCACAGATAAATATTTGCTTTCCCTAGTGCTAAAGGCTTTGAGAAGCAGGAGCAAGTGATGTTTTGGCAGCATCAGCCTAGGGGGAGTTTGTTGGCTCAAGAAGAAGGTTGGTGCAACCAAAACCAAATCACTTAGACTATTTTGGTACATATAATAAAGGACTTTCGAAGCTAAGTTTGGAACTTCCAAAGGAAAAAGAGCTCTTCCGAGGAAAGTATAACATGGACTTCCAAAGAGAAACTCTTCTTCCAAAGACAAAGTATTCACTTCCGAATATCAAGACTTAGAAGAAAAGATCAGAAGATAACTTTCGAAGAATGAAGAAAAGAAGAAGTTCTCAAGACTCGAACGAAGTAGTGTCTTCCGAAGTATAGGTGGATTTGGAAGAAGTTGTTCTTCCAAAGCGAACTAACCTTTGGAAGATAGTACTATGAACCAGTAGACATAAGTATGGTCCTCCTGACACTCTGCTGCAGACCTCTGATATACTGCATGACATTTTCTCTAAAGGCATGTAATTGACCATACTTTATTCCACTGTTCAACTTTATTAGTTAGTACAGTTACTATCTTTAGTTAGTAACAAAAGGTAAGTCATGGACATGTCATGACTACTATATCTTAGATAATACTTTATCTATATGCTTTAGTCATAGGTTCCCAGCTGGTATCAAAGTATATCCGGCTGTAGGTAGTATATATAGTTTCTCATTGCAACTCATAAACATGCTTGAAAGAGTCTTGTAACACTTTGAGTTGAGAAGTAATATATACAAATACCTTGAAAACTATATCCTTATGTTCTTTGCTATTTAGTATATTATTATCAACTCTTAGAAAAGACTCTGCTTCATCTGATCCGAGTGTAGTATTAATGAGTTTGAGAGAAAAACGAAGTTTTATAAATAAAACCGATCCTATAAGAAGGAAGACAGAAACAATACCTGAACCCAACCATCATCTGTGGAGTTTAAAAAACCCAAATCAACCATTGTTATTGGTATTTATAGACCTTGGTTGCCTCGATCATTTATGCCACTTCCCTCCACATTTCATTAAGTGGTCATGCTAGAAACATAATCAGTCATGGATAATTATGAGATGAGATCCTTTCGAATGGGCTAAGAGAGATAATACCTAGAATTATTAGTCTATTATTTTAGTTCTCCCTCGTTTTCTTAATTAAAGAAATAATTGAAAAATAAAACAGCAAGTACAAAATGAGTAATAAAGACGTCTCACCCATCACCGCCACCATCAACCCGGCTTCCATGAAATCAATCGACCCAAATCTACAACCATCATCATCGTTGTAGAACAAAGGCATCAAGATGCCTAGGGTTCAGGGGAGATGCAAGAAAGATTAATGGCAGTCTTGACACCTACATCCACCACCAACTCCGCCATCTCTGCCAAAACCCTTTTGTTGTATGTTTAGTTACGGTACCACTAATCACATTCAGAAGTTGCCGCCGCGGCACCTACAACTACCACCAACTTTGGCATCACCGTCGGTTACATCGAAGAAGATGAAGAAAGGACGGGTGACTTCGGAGGCGGCCAAGAGCACCACCCAAAAATCCTCTTTTTATGTGTATATATTTGAATAAGAGTTGTACAACATATAGCAACAGTTGTATGTTTAGCTACAATACCACTATTCACATTCGAAAGTTGTTGTTTAATAGTGATACAATTACCCTATATATGAATAAGGCAGTCTGATAAACAGTAACTGAGGGCACTTTGGGTATTTCGTTCTTCCTCGAAAATCGTGTGTGGCCTGCCTTTAAAGATCTGAGAGCTGTTGGCGGTGGTGGTCGCCATTTGTCGCCTCCAAGGCGGGCCTCGGCTTCCGCACCGGCCACCCCCTTCGTTGGTGGTCTCCGTGTAGGCGGTGGTTGTGACACCCTACACATATCCCACATCGGCCGTGGACAGGAGAGATTCCTGGTTCATAAGGAATGTCTGGCCTCTAATATCAACAATGCGTTTTGGGCGTATTGGCTGTGGATGAGAGGAGAACTCCACAGTTAAGCGTGCTCAGGTGGGAGCAATCCAGGGATGGGTGACCTCCCTAGGAAGTTTTCACCCGGGCAACCAAAAGCAAATCCGTGAGCTCTTCGTGGGCGAAGCGGACAATATTGTTGGTATGAGAGGCCGGGTGTTACGAATTGGTATCAGAGCCATTGGTTATAGAGAACTAGGTTTCATACACACTAGACTATAACCGCACACAATTATTTAGTTACTTGTTCCTGATTTCTCTACCGTAAACATCACATTCTCTGCAGTATGGCATCATCGTCACGGGTTTTAGGAAAAAGATGTGCTCGTTCTGGATCCCCTCCACCTGTACCTCACCGAGTGTATGACTGGTCGCGACATCCTTACCCCGTGGTGAGATAGGCCGGGATCAACCATTTGTGCCACCTGAACGCGACCCTCCACGAGATTGGAGTTACTACCCGACTTGTATAGATCGCATGATTTGTAGGGAGCGTGTTCCGAAGCCGGCCACTATTGGATCTAGGACTAGGTCAGCAACAACCTCTGCGACACCTACCCTCCCATCTCTTGATGTACCCCTTGAGCAAGTCGTGGCGGCATTGACCACGACACTTGAGACTGAGCGTCGACGAGTTGGAGTGCTCACTGACGAGAACTCCACACTTAAGAATGATATACGCCGACTATGGCTAAAGATGGCCATAATTGAGGAGCGGTTGTCGATGTCCATCCTAGGAAATTTCAAAATGGCTGGTACAGTGATGGATCTTACTGAGCGTATGGGCGAACAGGATCTCCACATTGTGGGTGTTGAGAGCAGACTAACCGGATTAGAAGCACAGTTCGCAGCACTACAAATCGAGGATAACCCTGCACCTATCGAAGACTCCGATGAAGACCCTGAGGAAGAACAAGAAGAAGCTCAGGACGGTGGAAACAGTGATGGATCAGCCTTGTTCGATTGATTCTCTTTATTCTTATAACTTTGACTGCATAGCGTTTATTTTGAAACCTATGTGGGAAGGGTTGTTTCCCCACCCGAATGACAAACTCAAATTTTGACATTAACAAATATTTGTGACTCATTTGCAATTTATTTATCTTTGGTTATTATTTTTATTATAAATGTTGTGGTGGTGATGAATTCATTATTTCTTCATGTTTACTATACTTCAATGAGATAAATGTGTTTGATGTTACTCATTATTGTACTTGTGAATGTAAAGTGAAATATGGACGCCCATGGATGTGGTCGTGGTCATGGGCGTGGGAGCGGATGTGGACGTGGCGCCAGAGATCATGGCAGCGGTGCCATAAACATGACACATGCTGAATTAGCTGCCCTGATAAACGAACATGTTCAGGCAGCGAAGGCTACTGCCTAACCGGGACAGCCAGCAGGACCACCAGTATGTACTTATAAGTCCTTTATGGACTGTAAGCCACACACCTATAGCGGGACTGAGGGAGTTGTAGGACTGGTATGATGGTTTGAGAAGACAGAATCTGTTTTTCTCCAAATGTTACTGCCCACCTGTCGATCAGGTGAAATATGCCACCGGGACCTTGGAAGGTGCCGCTTTATCCTGGTGAAATGCGCAAGTACAAATGCTAGGGCAAGCTATGGCAAATGAGCTTCCCTGGAATGAATTCAAGGAGATGATGACCGAGGAGTACTGTCCTCGAAGTGAGGTACAAAAGCTAGAAATGGAATTCTGGTAACTGAAAATGCAAGGTTCAGAAATTAAGGCTTATACCACTACCCGAACTCATGAATTGGCCATTCTATGCCCGGGAATGGTGAATGAGATGCATAAGTGGGTTGAGCACTACATTCGGGGGTTGGTGCTCGAAATTCAGAGCATGGTGACTGCCTCCAACCCAGCCACAATTCAGCAAGCTATTCGCTTAGCTCACAAACTGACTGACGAAGCCGTGGAACAAGGACGGTTACTGAAACGAGGCGCTGTGACGAGTGTGCCTGATAACAAGAGGAAATGGGATGCTTCCAACAACAACAACAAATCATCATCGTCCAGCGGTCAACGTCCACCTCAGCAACAACAACCGCAGCAACAACAACGAAGGTTTGATAACAACCGCAACTTCAACCAGTCGGCTTCAAACAACCAAGGACCAAGCGGTTATGGTGGTAAACAACCGAGGTGCACGCGGTGTAACTATCATCATGTGGGAAGATGTGACAATTTCAAATGTCAACGTTGAGGTAAAATAGGACACTTATCCAAGGATTGCCGTGGTGAGTTGGTAAAGAAGCCACAACAACCTCAGGAGACTCCCAAGGGTTGTTTTGAGTGTGGGAAAGAAGGGCATTACAGGCGAAACTGCCTGCAGCTGAGGAAAAATGGTAATGGCAATGGCCAAAATAACAACAGCCAAGGCAACAACAACAACAATGACGGTAACGACAATGGTAATGGTGGTAACAATAACGGAACCAAAGGAAGAGCCTTCGTCATTGGCTCAGGTGACGCTCTAAATGACCCTACAACTGTTACTGGTAGGTTTTCTGTCAATGGATGTTTCGCTACAGTACTGTTGATACTGGAGCTGATAGGAGTTTCATATCCGTAAAATTCTGTAGTCTTCTAAGTGATATCCCCTCTGCCTTAGAATCCAAATACACCGTAGAATTGGCCGACGGTAAACAAATCCATATAACACACATCCTTAGAGATTGTAAGATAGAGCTCGCTGGTCATACTTTCGCTATAGATCTTATGCCTGTTACATTAGGAAGTTTCGATGTGGTGATAGGCATGGATTGGCTCTCTAGTAAGCAAGCGGAAGTCATATGTCATGAGAAAATCATACGAATTCCTGTAGGTGACGAAATCCTTACAGTCAGAGGCGATAGGAATGGTGCAGTAATGGGCATTATGTCTTACATGAAGGCACAAAAGTTGTTGCGAAAAGGTTGTTTGGCTATTCTGGCACTCGTCACTGATAAGCAACCGGAGGAAAGGCGAATGGAGGACATACCTGTGGTACGAGACTTTCCTGAAGTGTTTCTAGAGGATCTTCCCGGACTACCACCTCATCGCCAAGTGGAATTCCAAATTGAACTGACTCCCAGCGCAGCCCCGATTGCTAGGGCACCTTATCTAATAGCACCGAACGAACTACAGGAGTTGTCAACACAACTTCAGGAGCTTTTAGATAAGGGCTTTATTCGACCTAGTGCTTCACCTTGGGGAGCCCCTGTCCTCTTTGTTAAGAAGAAAGATGGCACGTTTCGAATGTGCATCGATTATAGGGAGTTAAACAAAGTCACAGTCAAGAACCGATATCCTTTACCTCGTATCGACGATTTGTTTGATCAACTTCAGGGATCAAGCTATTATGCGAAGATTGACTTGAGGTCTGGTTATCATCAACTTAGAGTCCGAGAAGAAGACATCTCCAAAACTACATTCCGTACTCGTTATGGTCATTATGAGTTTTTGGTCATGCCTTTTGGGTTGACTAATGCACCTGTGGTGTTCATGGACCTCATGAATCACGTGTACAAACCCTATCTTGATCAGTTCATCATTGTGTTTATCGATGATATACTCTAAGAGCAAGGAGGATCATGAAGAGCACTTACGATTGATCTTAGAACTACTGAAGAATGAGCAACTGTACACCAAATTCTCCAAGTGTATTTTTGGATACGAGAAGTGCAATTCCTAGGTCATATTGTGAATGAGAAGGGAATACATGTTGATCCTGCCAAGATTGTGGCGATAAAGAATTGGACTATACTCAAAACACTGAGCGAGATAAGGCAATTTTTGGGATTAGCAGGGTATTACCGACGATTCATAGAGGGATTCTCTAAAATCGCACAACCTCTCACAGCCTTGACCCATAAAGGAACGACATACAAATGGGGTGAAAGTCAAGAGGTGGCTTTTCAGCTATTAAAACAGAAACTCTATAGTGCACCGATATTGGCACTGCCAAAGGGAACAGATGATTTTGTGGTGTATTGTGATGCATCCATTCAAGGATTGGGTTGTGTCCTGATGCAACGCGACAAAGTGATAGCTTACGCCTCGAGACAACTGAAGTTTCACGAGAAGAACTATATCACCCATGACTTGGAATTGGGTGCAGTGGTTTTTGCCTTAAAGATTTGGAGACATTACTTGTACGGTACCAAATGCACTATCTACACCGATCACAAGAGTCTTCAGCATATCTTTGAGCAAAAGGAGTTAAATATGAGGCAACGACGTTGGGTGGAACTTCTGAATGATTATGATTGCGCTATCAAGTATCATCCTGGAAAAGCAAACGTAGTTGCCGATGCCTTAAGCCGAAAAGAAACAGTTAAACCCAGGCGGGTGCGAGCCTTACACTTACAATTAGCACCCATCTGCCTGAACAAGTTAGGGAAGCACAGATCAAAGCCTTGAAAGAGGAACATATTGGTTCCGAGTCATTACGGGGAATGGATAAGAAATTGGTAGTGAAAGAGGATGGAATTCGGTACTTCATGGATAGACTTTGGGTGCCGGTCTATGGAAATCTAAGGGATTTAGTGATGAGTGAGGCACACAAGTCTAAATACTCCATACATCCTGGATCTGACAAGATGTATCATGACCTAAAGGCGCACTAATGGTGGCCTAACATGAAGGCGGATGTAGCTACGTATGTGAGCAAGTGTTTGACCTGCTCAAAAGTCAAGGTAGAATACCAAAAACCATCTGGACTGTTACAACAACCCGAGATACCAATGTGGAAATGGGAACAAATCTCCATGGATTTTATCACTAAGTTACCCTGGACTAATACTGGTTATGACACAATATGGGTCATTGTGGATCGGTTGACCAAGTCCGCTCACTTCCTTGCAATTAAGGAAACGGATAAGATGGAGAAATTAACCCGATTGTATCTTAAGAAAATTGTTTCCAGACACGGTGTATCGATCTCAGTTATTTCTGATCGCGATGCTCGTTTCACATCACACTTCTGGCAATCACTACAAAAATCTCTGGGTACACGATTGGATATGAGTACTGCTTATCATCCACAAACTGACGGCCAGAGTGAGCGTACCATACAGACTTTGGAGGATATGCTACGTGCTTGTGTGATTGATTTCGGGAACAACTGGGAAGTTCACCTACCTTTGGTGGAATTTTCCTATAATAACAGTTATCACACTAGCATACAGGCAGCACCTTTCGAGGCTTTGTATGGAAGAAAGTGTCAATCACCGGTTTGCTAGGCTGAAATTGGTAATAGTCAACTAACGGGTCCCGAGCTAATACATGAAACCACTGAGAAGATCGTGCAGATACGGAATCGTATGGCTTCAGCGAGAGATAGACAGAAAAGTTATGCTGACAAGAGACGGAAACCTCTAGAGTTTCAAATTGGCAACAAGGTCTTATTGAAAGTCTCATCGTGGAAAGGCGTAGTTCGGTTTGGCAAGCGAGGAAAGCTAAATCCGAGGTACGTTAGACCATTTGAGATATTGGAAAGGATAGGTCTAGTGGCCTATCGACTAGCCTTACCTGATCCGCTGAGTGGAGTTCACAATGTGTTTCACGTTTCAAATCTGAAGAAGTGTTTATCAGATGAGACACTAATTGTACCACTAGAAGATGTTCAAGTGGATGAACAATTACGCTTTATCGAAGAACCAGTCGAGGTGATGGATCGTGAGTTAAACACTTAGGCAAAGCAAGATACCCATAGTCAAAGTTCGTTGGAATTCGTAACGTGGACTGGAATTCACGTGGGAACGTGAAGATCAAATGAAGCTTAAGTATCCTCAACTATTCGAGACGATGCCTGCAGACAAAGGTATTGATTTAAATTTCGGGACAAAATTTCTTTCAACATGGGGATGATGTGACAACTCATCCAAAACTCACTCGATTTTGATTTCTGTGTGCCAATGCAGTAAACCAGTGATGGAACCCTCTCACCATGGATGGAACACTCTCACCATGTAACGCAATTTTCGGGACGAAAATTCTTTCAACATGGGGATAATGTGACATCTGGTAATTTTCCGTTACCAAACTCCGTTAGTTCCGTTAAGTTTTGCATACACGTGTCGTAAGCACACACTAGTTATCGTTTGATGTTGGTGACCTAATAATAATTAATAATGTTAAATTAATAATAATCTAGTGGATTAGATGATTATTGTGTTATGCTTATGTGTTTACGCGATTTAAAGACTATTTGGGAATTTTATCGCGTAACGTGGAAACGCGTGTGTTAATTCGTATGTTGTGTGTTTTTATAAAGATAAAATATATAGTTGTTAGTATTAGTTTATATAGTTATTAAGTGGTAAAAACACTTTTAAAAAGGGGTTTAAAGCTTACTTTTTATAAAAATGCTAAATAGAAGGGTTAAAGGGGTAATTAGTGAAAATTAATTAAAACAAAATAACCCTAAACCTCCACCCACAACCCTTCGGCCGCAACATCACCACTCTCTCCCTCTCCCTTGCGATTTCAGCCAAGAACAAGCCTTAGAAGGCGGATTTTGATCGATTGCAAGTGTTACAACAAGTTAGAAACATCAATTGCAAGCCAGTACAAGTTTAAAGGTTAGATTTTTATGGGTTTTTCATGTATATTGATAGAACCGAAACCTAGGCTGCGAATTAGGGTTAATGGTGCTGAATTTTGATGTTTTGTTGATGTTAGCATGTTAGTTAGATTGTATGTATGTTGTTTAACGTTGATTATACACGAATGACACGTTTGTAATGATTGGCTCATGAACCTTGATGAAGATGAACCCTAATTCGAAAATTGTGATGATTATGTGGAATTGATGTTTTTGATGTTTTTGGGATGTTAATTAGTTAGTATGAATGCTACAAAACATGAATCATGCAAGAAATTGGTGAATTGAGAACTTTGTTCATAGGTTACTAATAATAGTAACTTTATTTTGCATGATATGATGAATTGTTGATAAATTGATGTTATGGATGTGTTTAGGATGTTGATTAGGTACTAGATTGTTGATATGAATGCTAGAAATTTTAGGTTGAATGTTGTTGTTCATATCTTGCCAAAAGTAGAAACTTTTTAGATCTGAATTGATGAATTATGGTAGCTTGATATTGTTGATCATGGTTAGTTGTTGTTATGAGCTTGAAATAGTATATTATTGATGAATTATGTGTACATTGGGTGTTTATTAGATTTTGGGATGAACTTTCCCAAAAGGGAAACTTTATTTTGGATGGACATTGGATATTGGTAATTGGACATGTTCATGACATTAGGATCATGCTAGAATTATTGTTGTGGATGCCTAAGGTGATAGAATCTGTTAATTGGGTTGTATGGAATGTTTATTTTGTTATTGGGTGATTTATGTACTTTGATGATCATGGCTGGTTTTGAATAATGATTAGTAACTAGGACATCATGTTTGGGACTGGAAATCAATCATCTTGATGTATGTAGTAGGTATTGGACATATTAAATGTGTTGTGGTTTAGTATGGATGATTATTTGGTAAATTATCTGTTTTAACCTGTATATGCTAATTCATGGTTATAGGTCATATAAGTAGGTAATGCATGATCTGACCTTTTATATGATACACTAGTTGTGTTATGAACACACTGAGTATGCTAGATGCTAAGAACTTACATGACGTGTATGATATGTATATATATATGATGATTTAAGCAATGCATTGAGAATGTAGCATCATATGTGATTCACTAGAATGTAACCATGAATAATATGTGATCATGTCTGTCTAAAATGGTTTACAACATATAATGTCACCAACGGGTCAAATGGGTCAACTGGGTCAAACATGTCTATTCTTCTAAAACCTTAAGTCTTAGGTTGTAGTGCACTTAGGGTTCACATATTCTTTGTTTACACATACTCATGTACTTACATGATTTAGGTAACCTCTGAGGGTTGACTGTCCACTTGTTCTTTCAAGTAAATCTTAAGTACTCAATACGCGTATCAGGTGAGTTCATGCCCCACTGTTTACTTAATCTCTTTTGGGGGAGATAGCATACTGGTAATTTTACAAACGCTTTATTTATTTAAGATGTGTATAATATTAATATAGTGTTGTTTACCATGATGAAGTCCTCACACTTTCGAATTGTTAATATTGAATAGCAGGGAAACTTGGGTAGTACTACTAGGTCTGACGAGCCCCACCTGTGTGACTCGAGGTCAACCGGGTGCAATTTGTCCTATGTACATTTGTCACGACATGGTAAGTCATGACAGGAGGCAAACATATCACGGTCAGCTTCAATTGCAAAATCACTATATATTAATATTTATTTGTTAATGGACTAGCTATCTATTACAATGCACATGCTTATATATATAACGATTGTTAAACTGTTATGTTTATACGCAAACTCTTGAATTCACCAACCATTGTGTTGACTTTTAGTATGCTATTCTCAGGTCGATAATCTGGATTGCCGATAGGAGCGCTGCACGAGTCAGCATGCATTCCAAAGATTTAAACTACAAACATAATTACTTGTCTTTTACTTATGGTTTTCAAATATTTGGTTGGCACGTGTTTTGCCATATGATACATTTTGCATACTTTGGGTTTGTTTTATTTACAATACGCTTCCGCATGATTTTTAAAGTCTGAACTCTGGTTTGGCTTATGTTAAACGTGGCATATAGAGTCGTTCCAAGTAACTATTGACTATGATCCTGGTTTGTTCACACGCCTCGCGGTAAAACCCCGCACGTGGATTTTGAGGGTGTGACAAATTGGTATCAGAGCCACTCCTGTGCCGTTCGGGGTGTGGGACATACCTCACCAAGGATGGTGACTACTCGGGCTCATCGAGGACGATGAGTCCAAACAGGGGGTGCTTGTGACACCCTACACATATCCCACATCGGCCGTGGACAGGAGAGATTCCTGGTTCATAAGGAATGTCTAGCCTCTAATATCAACAACGCGTTTTGGGCGTATTGGCTGTGGATGAGAGGAGAACTCCACAGTTAAGCGTGCTCAGGTGGGAGCAATCCAGGGATGGGTGACCTCCCTGGGAAGTTTTCACCCGGGCAATCAAAAGCAAATCCGTGAGCTCTTCGTGGGCGAAGCGGACAATATTGTTGGTGTGAGAGGCCGGGTGTTACAGTGGTGGTCGCCGTTCGGTAGGGGCTATTACCGGTCTGCCGCCTTTCTGTGGTTCGGCTGGACCAGGTGGTGGCCCTCTGGGTGGGTTTTTCTCCGGTTGGTTTTGAGTATGATGGTGGCGGGTGGCGATGGCGATTGCCTGCAAAGAGAAAATGATGGGAGAACTGGTGTGTTGCCGCCGCTTCCGGCAACCTTTTGTAATGTTTAAAAACCACTGTGAAGAAATAGTGTGGATGTGAGGTTTGTTCTTTTGGCCATCTGATTTTATTTGATTTTGCACTCTACCTCTTCCTCTCAAAGAGACTTTATAATCGTATTAAGAGACATTTGGATAGAGAGAGAGACATTTGTGGTGTTTGGCCGCCGGTTTTGGCCATCACCGTGTGCTGCCGGTTTTGGCCATCGCGACCTGCCATCGGTTTTGACCACCGCCGCCTACTGGTCGTCGCCGCCCATTCTGGCCATCGCCGATGACGGTTTTTGTGGTGCTGGCTCGCGGCATCGTCTATTGCTGTGACGGTGGCTCTGTTGCCGTTTCGTCTCCCCTCTGTGGTTGAGGCGGGGCTGGCGACGGTTGTCCACGACTCAGTCGCCGATCAACGTCACCGTTGTTGTCAGTATTGTGGCGGTATCTGAGGCGACGAGGAGGTTTTTAGGGAATTATGGTGGGAAATCCGACTAAATCACCATGGTATTTTTGGGGTTTTCTCGCCGAGTCTGGTTCCTTCACCACCGGCTGTACCGGTGTTGGTATACCGCCACATTCGAGCCCCGATATCTGTCGTTGATGCCGCCCACTCATGCTTTGTGTACCCGCTGATTGTTTTGGCTGTTACTTTCTTCTGCGTGTGCGGGTCTCTGTTAAATCTTTGTTCTTTTGGTCTTTGCCGGTTTTGGTTGGTGGGTGTGTGTCGACATGGTTGCGGTGGCCTTTGACCTGGCCGTGAAGGAGGTTCATATGTGTGTGCTATGCTTCGATGATGACGATGATTGTTCCTCTGAGACCCCTGTCCCTATGTTCGATTTTGAGGTTTATGTGAAGGAAGTTCATATGTTGGTGCAATGATTCATTGAGCCTTATGGTTTCGTTTTATTTGGGCTCTCTGCTCAAATCAACATGCTGTTAACGGTGATGATGTTTACATGGTTTGGTTGATTGATTTACGGCTATGATGATATGTATAAACCGATGTCAGGTTCTTTGGCGTGGCAACCATTTTCGGTGTGCAGCCGGGACCGATCATGTGTTCTGAGCTGTATTGACAATTACTTTGCTATTGGCTTTAACAGTTGTCTTTTGACTATGACGGCAAAAACCTATGTCTGAGCCAAAGTTTCGACGTTTCCATAAGACGAACGCGCGTCAGGGTTTACAACTAGTATTGTAAATAAAACAAATTATTTTGTAATATATCGATATTTCGCTGCTTCAGAGACGAAGGAAACTCCTAGTTAAAACATATAATTGATAGTGTCATCGAAATATAATGATAATTCATGCTAGGTCTTTTTTTATCATATTAAAGGAATGTGATTTAATATGTTACCAACCAATAAAAACAAGAGGAAAAAGTTGCATTGCTTTTCTTTACGCTACCAATTAAGACCCTTTCACATCATAATATTTTTCTTTAGGGTGATTTAATATTAAATACTTTTGAATGTAAACTTGTCATATATACTAAAAGAGTCATGATTAATACATAGTCATTTTTAAATGAAGAATTATAAAACCGTGTAAAGAGTCGATCATAGGTACTGTTAGATTATATAGGAAAGGGACAAAAAGGCAAGTATATAATTATATAACCGGTATTATTATATAAAGTTAAGAAAAATTTATTCAACTCTCATCGCATCTACTTAAAAAGATTTACTTTTTCTAATATTTCCTCATGACTTGAGAGGCTATACTTCACAAATATTCATCAATACTTTCTAATTAAACTACGTCAACCACCAAGTCTATCCACTCATAGAAATGTTTGTGGAAAACTCATTATTGCCTATTTACCATTTTGCCCTCTCATCATATATATACATATAACTTTTGAGAGAGAGAGAGAGAGAGAGAGAGAGAGAGAGAGAGAGAGAGAGAGAGAGATCTAGAGAGAGAGAGAGAGATCTAGAGAGAGAGAGGGGGGGGGGGAGGGAGAGAGAACAAGCATCATGAATATACTCTCAAACCTTCATTTTTGGTTAATTTTAAGTTGTTTACATGTAATGCATTCTCAAATAATTCAAGATTCATGCACAAGTTCAAATCTTGAAAATCTGAATGCTCAAATCAACTTTGACACATCCTCTCTCATGTGCTCAAATGTTTGGTCATCTGAAGGCTTCATTCTAAGAGTAAGTCATCATCACATCCATCACTTGTATTTCGACAAACCTACAAAATCATACTTGAACATATATCATTCATTCATCTTCAATATATTATATACCATATTCATTATATTCTTGTTGGTATATATAGGCCTCACAAGCAGGGCCAAATCTATGGAGCTTCGTATTATCAGCACCCAACACGAACTCCTATGTCGCTATGGGCTTTTCACCCAATGGCGGCATGGTTGGCTCCAGTGCCGTTGTTGGTTGGGTGGCGGACGATGGGTCCGCCACTATGAAACGATATTTCCTTGGTGGGAAAACACCAAGCCAAGTGCTGGTGGATCAAGGAAGTCTACAAATTATGCCAAATACATCTTGCATCATTTCGGTTTCATCTCGTATGTATTTAGCATTCCAGTTGATCACCTATCAGCCGAGCCCACAGCTCGTGTACGCAGTCGGAAGCAGCAATGCTCCTGCCCCATCACCGCCGAACTACCTGCTGACGATACATAGGAACCAGATGGCCATAGCCTTCGATTACTCCTCAGGTTAGTCATAAAGTCAATTTTAGTTTTAACCATCAGAAATAGATAAATTTAAAAGTTTTGTAGTCTGTGTTCATCTTATAACGTTACTCATAAAGTATTTTCTATAATTTAACCTTTAAAATGATATTGTTTATGAATATAACAACCACTAAAATTTAGTAAATGAAAATATATGTGTGTGTGGATACAGTATTTTTGAAATATTCACTGATTAAGCCATCTATTGATAGTGAATAAAACGTTTCAGACCAGTCACTCTCTATACATATGTGTGTATATATTTATGTCTAATGAATTTACATATTATTAAGGTTATAAAATAATAGAATATCTTTTATTTAATGGTAGGCATAGATATAACGTTTGTAAATGTTAAATCACTTTTTCTTGTACCAAAACTTTATGAACTAACACAATATTCGTTTGTCTTTGTGCAAGTTCTAGGAAATAGCCACATTTAGAATTAAAGATGGATGTTTCTACAGGAAATTAATATTATGTTTGGCATGCTTGAATTCTTTTATATAATTTTCCACTGACTAAGCCTAGTTAATATGTTAAATATTTTCAAACACAGGCTTGAACTAAT
This sequence comes from Flaveria linearis, assembly GCA_024085815.1. Classification (NCBI taxonomy): domain Eukaryota; kingdom Viridiplantae; phylum Streptophyta; class Magnoliopsida; order Asterales; family Asteraceae; genus Flaveria; species Flaveria linearis. Next base: position 67,248,920 of record CM044001.1, on the reverse strand, counting down.
ATTATATAGAAAACTCCCATAATGACCATAGAAAAACCAAATTTCTTAATAAAATTACTTTTTGACTTCCACTAAATCAACATCTCAAACTTGCAGAAACATTCATATATGAATCAACATCTCAATTAGCGGCATAATTTAATCATTTGCGACAAATTAATTGCAGCGACTTATTAATACATTTAGCGGCGATTATGACAGGTATTAACGTTAACTTTGATCGCCGCTATTGGTTGAAAATTTTGTAGTGATAGTAGAGTGCAAAAACACATATGCATAGATAACTCATGTACATGACACGTGTGTTTACTTTTTAATTTTCAAATATGGTGAAAAGCCTATAAAAATCACTACTAGAAAACTGGTAATAGATGATGTGCGAAAAAATATGACGCGCATTTACGCGAATCATAAAATATATGTCGTATTTTAAATATTTTAGAAAGGATAACACGATATTCGTTTGTCATTTTTTAAAATTTCGGTAACCCGCCTATATCAAACCTTCCCCCCTTTTCTCTTATTTACCCCAAATCCCCCGATCGACCCCACCGCTCCAGTCGACCTCCGCCGCCGCGCAGTACCCTCCGGCCACCCACCGCCACGCAGTCCCCTCCGGCCACCCACCGCCGCGCAGTCCCCTCCGCCAACCATCGTCAAGTAGCTCTCAGCCAAGGTTCACGCATTCACGCATGTTTATAAATTTAATATATTGTATTTTATAAATTTAATACGTTATGTTTATATCACCTGAAATCTCTAAGATAGTTGACGCATTCACGCATTGTAGTTATGTTTCGACTTATTTAGCATGCTTATTTTGTGTAAGATAAAAAGCCAAAAATTGACTTTACATATATTTTTCATTTAATAATATACATATATGTGATAAAAGAAACTTTAATAATAATATACTTAGATTTTTAAAGTTTTGTTTTTTCTAATTTTATCCTATTGTCTTTACCACCACTACTAGCATCATGTCCACTAAGCTCACACGTCATGTGACAATATAAAAAGATGGATGTTACCTTTTTTTTATTTTATTTAACGGCAAGGCAAATGGATGTTATCTGTTTTATATTTGATACCGTAAACGAGTTGAGCAGGTTAAAAGCTATATATTTACGTTCTTTTTATGTCAAAATGAAATTTTAAATATAAATTTGTAGATTTTAAACTTAATTTCTTAAAAAGTAAACATGTAAATTTGAAATAGAAGCATTAGTATGTAAAAAGTTAATATTTTTATTTTCGGTTAAACGGATCATACTTATGTTAACCGAAAAATTCACATGTCATGTTTCTTTTAGGGAAAATGTCACAGAATAGTAACTAAGTTTTAAAAGTGTTTTAATTTAGTCACTCATGCATATTTTTCTCAAATTGGACCATCAAATGATCAAATCAAGTCATCATTAAATTTTCTTATGTCAAGTAAGTAACGGTAGAGAAGACGTGGTGGTCAGAATTTGTAATATATAAAATTATATTAAAAAATAAAAAAAAACATGTTAATTATGAAAAAAAATAAAAAAAAAGTACCTAAAATTTACGTCAACGTTTCATATCAGCATCAGAAGATAGAAAAAAATATTTTCTAATTGAAACCAAAAGTATAACATGCTAAAAAACATATTAAGGCTTTTAATTTATATAAAATATAAAAACTGAGTGATCTAACTAGAACACTTTTAAAACTTGAGTTACCTAATTAAAACACTTTTAAAAGTTGGTTACTATTTTACAAAATTACCCCTTTCTTTTAATATGCTTGACGTGATTTTATGCTTTTGTCGTGTTTAGGTTAGTGTAAATAAACTGTATGAGGTTTTACTTCCCAACCCGTAGGCACTCCGGAAGTTGAGTGCTACCTACTAACATCTATTTTGGTGGGGCTACATGAGCAGTTTTGCTGAATAATGAAGTTATCCTAAAGAAATTATGAAATAATTGACCACTAACAGTTTTAGCATCACAACCATCATAAATCTAGTTGAAAACCAAAACTAAATCATTACATCCAACCGCCTTAAAGTTTTTTTTTTACTTACATGTTTTTCACTTTTAAAAATATGATTATTGGATTTTAATAATCTCAATTTTCGTTTATTGATCGGGATTAATTACAAGTTAAGAAATGTTTACAGTTACTCTAACCTTTAATCTTATTTTCCTCCAATGATCTCTTGTTAACTGAGAGTTAACATTGTTACTTTTTTGATAACATGAACAATTTATATGGCAAAACACTAAACAGAAGGTTGAAATCAACCATCAGGTCCACCAATATAAAACTTCTATACCCTGAAACCCATCAATCTGCGCCTCTTGATTTGAACCACTTAACTCGTTGGAGGAAAATTCAGGTGATGATGGTGGCTAGACACCCAAAAAAGGACTTGATAGAGTTTAGGAGGCGGCGGAGTTTAAAATGGGCTCAAAGTTTGCCCCATTCAATCATAAACACTAACGGAGGTTAATTATTAGTTAGTAAGAAATTGTTGGAGAAAAATAATCTCACAGTTAAAAGTGGTTGTAAACATTTAATAAGTTAGGATTAATCCCGACCAATATATGAAAGTTATGATTATTAAATTTCAATAACTATTAAGCAATCACATATTCAAGATAAAATGATTGTTCACTTGGTATTATTTGATTGAACTTTATTTTTTTCCCCTCATTCATTTAAAGGATGATGCACTCTTTTTTTTGAGAGACCTTAAATACCATCCGAGCCCCGTCCTTGCAAAATCACTTCCTCCAATTCAGCCCCTTTAATGAATCGGCGGGAATGCCCCTCGTTGGAGCATGTAACAAGTTAAAATGATTTAAGGACAAAATGAAAAAAGTAATTTAATCTAGTTAAAACAAAAAAAATACTTTTTTTTAACAAGTCATACTATCTTAATTAAGTTGCTCTTTAATCTATACCAATATTCACTATAAGACTAAAACTTTCAATCACACAAAGAAAATCACATTTACAACATACTTTGACATTGATATGTTACAACCCTTAGGTGTATACTTACGGTGTCTATTACGATGGGCAAATGGGTTAAATGAACGGATTGATGTAGATTAACGTGCTTAATTTGTATATACCTCTTTTAAAAGTTATTATATTATTTTACTTGTCATATTAAAATGGGTGAGTTTGATTTTGATGTACGGAGTCCAGCTAACTCGTTTATTAGGTTGAGATGTTGATAACTAAAATGGTGCTTTATTTTTCCGATATCATTTGACCCCACAAAATGGTAGGTTGTGATTTTAGTGTTCCTATGTGTTATAAAGTTTAATCGATAAGATAAATTAATTGCGATTTTTAAGTTTATTATTTTTATATCATAAATGAAATAGAAAGATGCCCAAAATATTTATCTTCTGGGACAAATATGATACTACTATATGATGGAACATTACATCATAAAAAAGAAGGGATTATGCTTGGCACTAACCCTTTGAAAAAAAATATATTGCAACAATTATATATGAATATGATTTTCCTGCTTCTAAAATTAATGGAAAAAGCTCTAGAAACATAATATAAATAGTAAATAATATATTGATCGTCACTAGTTATTTTATTTTATTTTTATTTAAAAACTCATATTATCTAAATTGAAATGCTCATTGTATTAGACACAATATCGGTAGCAAGGGCGGATCTTTATTGGGCCCAAGGGGGGCTTTGCCCCCTTTGTTTTTTCGTCTAGTATTGGAAATTTATACGTATTTCAGTCGAAAATTTTATACGTATTGAATTCGTCTTCCTATATTTAAGTTTTGTGACATTCGTCTCCTCTACACATTTTCTTAAGCTCCACCACTAAATTTTTTAGGGCTTTGATCTAATTGTTTTTCAAAATATATATCATTATTATTACTTTTTTTAATCTATCTCCACTTTTTTAATATTACTTTTTTAATCTATCTCCACTTTTTTAATAAATTGTTATAGTTGGAGTTGGTGATTGGTGACCCAAAAGGATCCAAATTGTTTTGGTCCCGTGCACTCACAACCTAACATTCACTTGAAGTTATTTTAATTGTGAGACATTACTATTTAAAGTTATCTTTTAGAAAAAGGCAAAACAATAATCTTTCATTTTTAGCATTCCAAATAAATATTTATTTTTACTTTCAAAATTCAAACAATATCATTTTATGAATAACCAAGTTTATAAAAATCAAACATCTAAAGACAGAGATATGATAAAAGTAGGGTGGTCCAACCGAAAAGCTTAGACAAGGTTGGTCGGGCAGATAAAGATGCCTCGTCTGATCAATCAACGATTCTTAGAAGGAAAGCTTGGACAAAAATAATCATTTTAGATTATGTTTATATATTTTTATAACATTCATTACATGACAGGTCAAGGTAATCAAATTAACGCCCCGTATTCAGATTTGAAGAGAGCTCACGGGATACTTAATGCAGTAGGATGGGGTGCGTTAATCCCGATTGGAGCTATGATTGCTCGTTACTCGAAGCATTTGGATGATTCGAAGCGGATCTATGCACATGCAATCATCCAATTATCCGGGTTTATTATTGGATTAGCAGGCATCATCACAGGACTTATCTTAAATGATCGTATCGATGTTGATGTCTCCGAGCACAAAGCCATTGGCCTGATCGTTATTACGCTTGGATGTTTACAGGTTTGTGTGTTATTTGTTTTCACATCATGTTTTACTACAAATACGCATTGACTCATTTCTCCTCATGCTATTTGGGCTTATTCTATATTTGGCCAATCACCCAAGACCCAAACCAAAAATTAGGTCACCAAATCTATATTACCCGAAAATGGGTCGACCTAAGTTGTCAATTAAGGTAACAGGTGATCATTTCATTGTAAATCATGTATTTGCTGATTATGATATAGGTAACATGCTATGTTTGAGTAATAGAAAATATGATTTGTTTATAAAAAAGAAGAAATGATTGATGCAATTATTATTACTATTACTATTATTATTAGGCAATTTCAGGGGCTCATTCTACTAATTTTGAAAGATATTTTAGAACTAACCGCCAGCTATGGTACACACAGGCCTATGGTACACACAGGCTGAGTTGGTTGGGTCAGCTAAGCTAACCAAAATATTTCGAGTTGACAATTTGAACAACTGTTTAAACTTTTATAATCTTTAATTTGCGTTAAAGTTCTGAAAACGAAAAAAAATTAATATTAAAGAAAATTGTAAATGTTAACAATTGGCTAGCTTTGTATGGTTTGTTTCAAATTTTAAACCGTTAAACCTATGTTTTCAAACCCAAAACCAAACTATAATATCTCAATGCAGATAAATATATTGATTTGTTTGGTTTAAACAACTAAACCGTTTTTATTGGTTATTAATACCACTAAATCAATAGGATGGGAGACCCCTAAATATCAGTTAAAACAAATCAATAATTATTAGGCTGACTTCTTTTTTTTTTTGGGTTGTAGATTATGGCTATTTTGATTCGGCCGGATAAGGATTCAAAGGTCAGGAAGTATTGGAACTGGTATCATCACAACGTAGGACGAGTTCTAATAATACTGGCAGCTTTCAACGTATTCTATGGCATCTATCTGGCAAACGGAGGAAGTGAATGGAACGTTACTTATGGAGTGTTTCTTGGTATAATTGTTACAATTGCTCTTACTTTGGAGTTAAGGTTGTTAAATGAAGAAGATGAAGACTGTTAACGCATATTCATTATAACGGATGATGTAAGTAAGAATTGTTTTAATATGGTTCGGATGTTATCATTCATGAATAAGTTTAAATGGTTCACGATTCAGTTTGTAATGGTACACAGATGGAGTTTATAATGACTTGTTATAGAGGTCATGGTCAAGTTCATGGTGGACTGTATACAATCATCACCGTGGTTGCAGGTTCATGACTCACGAGTGTGGTTCGATTTAAAATCTTTAGCACTCAACTCAAGCCACCTCTTCAATATTCAAATCATTTTCACTCAAGTGGATATTTGTTCTTGAGTTGATATTTGAAAAATTAATTCAGATAAACTAGTTTAAAAGCTCATTTAGTGATTATAAATTCAATAAGTCAGACTCCGTTTGGTTAATGGTAAAATGTAAGGTAATTTGAAAATTATTCGTTTTATAAAGCCGAGATATGATGTAAAACTGGATTTTACTGTAATTATTGGGTAGAGTTATACTAAAGATGATGTTTAATCTAAAATGCCTAAAAAATTATGGGCTTGACACGTGTCATTCTATTATTTTAAAGAGAAGGGCATTTTCATCATTGTGTCAAATACGTTAGCTCATTGTGTGTTATACGTTCATTGTGTCAAATATCAATTCATTGTGTCATATCTTATACATCATTTGTTATGTGTATTTGAAGATCAAATATATGTTAGACTCACCTTAGTATCACTTCTCAATTCGTATTTGGTATACGAAAGTGCGGAAGGCAAGCCCTTCTATCTGACTTTGGCTTCTCAATTGCATATACCAAAAGACTGTGCCAAAAGAATTGTAGTTAGTTTATTTTGCTTTGTTTGTAATAGAATCTGTGTTAGTTTGTTTTATATATGTAATTTGTAGTTAGTTTGTGTTTTATAGTAATTCGCAATGACGCAGCGAAACTACGAGCGAAACTATAGTTTCGCTCGTAGTCAGCTGACTCAGGTCACCTGGCGAAACTGTGTTTCGCAGCCGGGTGAATCTAAGCTATGTCCAGGGCAATTTCGCTGTCCAGCGAATCTAGACACTCCCTATATATTGTAATGATCAAACTTTTTGTGGGAGTTTTGCACAACCCTAATCAGAGAATATCCGTTTTGCATTACTGTTCTAAGTGTGTATTTGGATGGAATCATCATTTACTTTATCATTGAGCCTTGTTCTTTGTGTTTTGATTCAAGTTTGGATAAAATGGTTATATTTTGAAACTCTTTCTATAGATTGTTGTTTAGATAATCATTTCAGTGGATTTTGATTGTGTTTTCTTATCATTAAAACTGTTCATCGATTATTAGTGGACCAATAATATGGTATCAGAGCGTTAATGCTCTTGATTTGTTGACTTGTTGGGGTTTTAGAAAGGTTTTTTTTATAACTCACTGTTTCTTTCACTTTAGATTATTAGAGAGTGTTTTTAGCTTGAAAACCTTTTGAAAAATACTTGGTTTAAACATAGGAAGCTATCCCAATCATCCAATCACCCAATCACCAATTCATAGTGATCTAGGTGATTTCTGGCTGATTCTTTGTTTGAACAGGGTCTCAGTTGCTTCCACTGAATTTATCAATTCTTCCAGCAAATCCAGTACAGTTCCAGCAAAACTACCATTTCTGTGATTTACTGAATTTTTGTTGGATTCTAGCGAAACTACATATTTTGAACGAAACTTCACCTTACTTTACCAAGCAAACAAGCGAAAGTGCTGGAGAAATAGTCATTAGAACGAAAGTTCTACTAGTTTCAGCAAAATAGTGAGCGAAACTAGAACTTTTATAGCACTATTCAAGCGAAACTGCTGCCTATTTGTCGAGCGAAACTACGGGCGAATTTGCCAGCGAATTTACAGTATTTCAGCCTTGTGTCATTGAGCGAACTTATCAGCAAATCTGAGGAACTTTTAGCGAATTTATAAAGTAATTAGAAATGACATCAACCAATATTACCATTTTTGATTTGGAGAGTGTTGCACCAAACAGGCCACCGAGTCTTATAAATGGAGACAATTTTGAGGATTAGAAGCGATGCTTGAAGGCCTTCTTTTACTACACAGACCACAATCAATGGGAGTCAATAGTAAATGGTCCACATACTCCAACTGTTACTGTTGGTCAAGTTACTTCTCCAAATACTGATTCAACAACCTTTACTGAAAAGGATCTCAAGTTAATCGATCATGATCAGAAAGCTTTGGGGCTTTAACCTTATGCTTATCACAAGACATATACAACCGTTTTGCTGAACACAAAAATGCAAAATCTTTGTATGATGCCTTATGTGAATTTTATGATGGAAAAGAAGATCTAAAGAAGGAGAAGAAAGCCCAAGCTGAGAAGGAGTTTAACTCGTTTGTCGGACATAAGAACGAAAGCCTTACTGATCTTACTAATTGTTAGATCTAGATTGTATAGGGCTAGATCATTTTTGTATAGGCTTAGTACTTGAATAAAGTCTTGTAATTAATATTTGTAACAGTCAAAATATATATATATGTGCATTGAATCTATAGGTTAACCCCATATATATGTGTGTTGATTTGTGACTTGACACGAAAAAACAATATACTTGGACGAATTCCTGAAATTGACCAAGTGTAAGAAACATCTACGGATGAACATTATTGTTGATCCGTAGATATGTTTTTTACAAGATTAAATGACCAAGTGAATGTTCCTGCGGATGATCAAGGACAATGAAGTGAAGACTCCTACGGAAGAAGAATTTCCTACGGAAGAACAACACTCCTACGGAAGAGCAAATCATCTACGGAAGAACAAAAATTCTACGGACGACAAGACTCCTGCGAAAGAACATTATACTTGTGCGATTGCTAATACCAAGAAGTCAAACAATTCAACACAATCAATAACAAATCCCGAGAGATCCGGTGTTTCCTTAGCCGACTCAAATCATCTATAAATACGAGTCCTAGGTTTCACATCTCGAAGAACACAATCAATCAATATTATGGCTGTCGAGTTACATTATTGTGCAACCCTAACCGCCGTCACATCAACATTATTCGATTCACTGAATTCGTTGTTCATAGTTATTCATTATTATTCTTTTGTAATTATTGCTTTATAGTTAATGAAATACGTTTGAATAATTATTGATTTCACATTTATTATGTTTCTGTGATTGTGTTCATCATTAATCATTAAACCAATTAAACATCAATTAGTGATAAGTCCGTGATCATTAAATTGATTTATTTTAATACTGGTAATTCCTGAATTGCGAACTTGGATTCACAGGTGGTATCAGAGCGTTGGTGCTCATTGATTTAGATCTATTGATCTATCAGTATTAAAATTGTTTAATTGATTTTCAAACAATTAAATCAACGACTTGTCATTCAGCAAGCACTCTCTCATTGCTTGTTTGATTTAGATCTATATTCAAATCAATTGAATACTAGATCTGCGTCTTTGATAGATCTGTCAATTTTAGTATTTAAGTTTTGATTCATCCGTTTGCATTAAACATGAGTACTTTTGGTGGAGGATCTTACCAACCGCCAAAGTTGGAAACCAAAGCTGATTTTAAATCCTGGAAGATCAAGTTCAGGAATCATGTGAACTACACAGATTCTGACTTGTGGGAGTCCATCACTCAAGGTCCTTATATTCCACCCACACTTGGGCCGGATTATAATGACAAGAATCAGCCAATCAGCACTAAGGACTTGCCACCTGATGATGTCAAGAAGGTCAAAGTCGATATTAAAGCATACAACTTGCTTAGTATGGCTTTGCCAGAAGAAATCTTGATCAGGTGCGAGAATTACAAAACAGCAAATTCCCTGTGAAAGATACTTCACACTCTCTGTGAAGGGAGTGATGAGATCAGAAGCATAAGGAAAGACACCCTTAGATCACAATATGAAACTTTACATCATATTGAGGGTGAATCAATTCCTCAGCAACTCCATAGATTTATGCAACTTGTTACCGAGATGAATATCTTGGAGTTAAAATATACTACTGAGGAACTGAACAAGAAGATGCTCCACACTTTGCCTGAAAGTTGGAAGCAAACAGTCTCCATGTTCAAGAACACCATAGATCTCAAGATAACTGGTTTAGATACATTGGTTGCTAAGGTTAAAGCACTTGAACTGGATGAACAGTCAAGAAACAAGAGTGTGAGAACTCATGTCTCACCTTATCACTTCAAGGAAACCAAAAATGCTGGAAGTGCATTTATCTCTAACAATGAAGGTGATAACTCTTGTACTTTGAGTGATGATGAAGAAGAAGTAAGTTTCTATGCATCTAAACCCACTAAGAAATCATCTCAAAGTAAAAATCAAAAGGAAAAGGGAAGATCTGCAGAGAAAAGAGAGACATCAGCAACTGCAAACTCTTCTCAACAGAACAAACAGTCAGAACCAATAACTGTGATATTGGATTCTGAAGAACAAAAAGCAGCCTTTGCAGCTTTTAGTTCTAGCTTTCAAGCATATCTTGGAAGTTCTCTTACATTAGCAAACATCTGTCAGCAAGACTTGGAGGAACTCCCTCCTGATGTAGTAGAAGAGATGGATCTACAATGGCAGATGGCAATGATTGCTTACAGAGCTAAGCAATATCTGCGAAGAAATAAAAATCTGGCAGCAGCAACTAAAACATCAAAGATTGTTGTTGATAAGTCAAAAGTCAGATGCTTCAAGTGCAATCTCTATGGTCACTTCTCTAGAGAATGCAACCAACAATCATCTCCGCAGTATTAGCAGCAGCAACAACAAAATCAGCAGCAACAACAATATCAGAATCAGCAATCAACCTCTCAAAGATCTCTGCATAGACAACCTCAGCTAACATCCACACCAGCCACAAATACATCAGCAGGACCAAGCAATCCTAAGGAGTCAGGGCTGATCATACTTCAAGATGGAACATGTGACTGGAGTTTGTATGAGAAGGAAGTGATAGAGGAGAATCAGCATTAATGGCGCATATGGAAAACAAAGTTCCTCCTATGGCCAGAGAGGTAAAAGACAGGTTATGTTCATTATCATGTGTTGAGGAAGTTGAACGATATAGAGTCCATGCTCAACAATTGGCTGATAAAGTAAAGGAAACTATAATTTTGAATGAATCACACTTCAGAGAACAAAAATTATATCAAATCAAAATCAGTGCTTTACAAAAGGATTTAGAAAAATATGTTTCTGAAAACTACAGCCTAAAAGCCCAAGTTGAGCATTTGACCACTTCCTTAACAAAATCCATGGCTGATCATGCATCCACTGAAGTGAAACTTCAGAAGTTTCAATTATCATTTCAGCAATATGAGAAGTTGCTAAACTCTCATATTGAATCAAAGAACAGGTCCGGGTTGGGTTATAATGCTGTTGCACCACCTATTAATGACAACTACACACCTTTACCTGAAACAATGACTAACAATTTGTCAAATCATTTTTTGCAAAGCACCAAAATTGATATCAAAAACGGTCATACCAACAATAATGAAACTGAGATGAGTGAAACTGAATATACTGAATCAAAATCACTTAAACATAATGAATCAGATTTTGATAAATATGATGACTTGGATGATTCTGATGAACATGATACTGATCAACTGAACATTGGTAAGAATGTTCAAGTTGAAACTGGTCTTCCGCGAGTCCTTGAAGAATCAAAGTTGCAGTACCCTTTAAAGCAATGAAACATGCTGAAGACTATTTGCAAGAGGATTGCTGAACTGAATGAAGGACTACAAGAACTGAATCTTCACAAGATTGATAGCTGCGGATCAAGTACTGAAGTACCTTTATCATCTTCAGATAAAGGTAAGAAACAAATACCAAACAAGAATCCTCGGAAAGCACAAACTGAGGAATCCGTAGAACTGCGGAAAAAGAATTCTGAGGAATCCGTAGAACATCAGCGGAAAAAGAATTCTGAGGAATCCGTAGAACATCTGCGGAAAAAGAATTCTGAAGAATCCGTAGAACATCTGCGGAAAGCAAAAGTTGCCAAGTCCGTAGATCATCTGCGGAAGGCAAAAACTACTGAATCCGCAGAAAAGCAACGGAAGAGAGAAACTGATTCTGCGGACGAGGTAAAAAGAGAGCTCAACAAACATGCACAGAAAAAGCTGAATATCAAGCAACAAAAGGAAGCCAAAGGCAAACAAGCAACAGCTGATGATGCTCCCAACAAAAACAAGAAGAAATCAACTGATGCTTCAAGAAGTGAGAAAAAGAACAAAAAGAAGGCTGGATTTGAAGAAACTTCAGAAAAATATTGCAAATGGTGTGATATGAAGAATCACAACACTGATGAATGCTATTTCAGCAGCTATTGTTCCATTTGCAATATGAACAATCACATGACAGATGATTGTTTCTTCAATAAACACTGTGCCATATGTGACAAAAATAACCATTCCACTCAGGAATGTTATTTTAATAAGAAGAACAAGAAAAAGAGCAAAAAGAAGTCACAAGTTTCATCATCCGAATCAGATTCTCAATCCTTGGTAAGTGACAAAGAGACAAATATTCAGAAAGAACAACTAAAGTCAAAGAAAAGATCATCTGTTACAGACAAGACTTTGAAGAAAACACCAACACAAGCTAAGACACCTCATAAAAAGGTGGATCTGTCTGCTAAACAGACTGAAGTAATTGATGGTTTCTTTGACAACTTTGCAAAAGGAACTCCTGTGTCTCAATCAAAGCAGAAAGATGAAGAAACTTTCAAAACTACAGTATCCTCTTCAAAGTTAAGATACCAACCAAAACAAGCCACATTGAAGAAAGACTCAGATAAGCATGAAGACACCCAAAAACCTGAATCATCTTCAACAGAATCATCCTCACCACCATCAAATCAAAAAGAAACAACTAATACTGAAACTTCAAGATTAATTCATGAAGGAGTAACTATTGTTGACACATCTGGCAAACCCAAGACAATTAAGCCTTGGGTTGTCAATTCTAACTAATTTCTTTTTGTGTGCAGGAACAATCATGGAGAGCTGACAACAAGTGGTATGTTGACAGTGGTTGTTCCAGACATATGACAGGCAACTATGCACTTCTCCATGACTTCAAACATAAACATGCCTCTTATGTGGCATTTGGTGGGAATAAGAAGGGCGGTAAAATTGTTGGTGAAGGAATAGTAACTAATGGTGTTTTAACATTTGAAAAAGTAAATTACTGTGAAAATTTGCAGTATAATTTACTTAGTGTTTCCCAAATTTATGATCAAAATTACTTAACACTATTTGATAACACTAACTGTTACATTCTTAAGCCAGGTTTTACAGTTCCAGCAGACTGGATCCTTCTTAAAGCATCAAGAAAAGACAACACATATATCTTGGATATGAACAACACAACACTCATAAATCATGAGACATGCCTACTGTCTAAATCTTCAGAAGATGAATCCCAACTGTGGCATAGAAGGCTAGTCCATTCCAACATGAAGAACATGAATAAATTGGTGAAAAATGACTTAGTCATTGGATTACCAAAGAAAGAATTTTATTGTTCTAATCATTGTTCTTCATGTTATAAAGGAAAACAACACAGAGTGTCTCATAAATCCAAAACAATCAACACCAACACTACACCACTCAAATTGCTTCACATGGACCTCTTTGGTCCAACCAATGTACTGAGCATTGGAAAAAGGCAATACTGTTTGGTGATAGTAGATGATTTCACTAGATTCACATGGGTCTTTTTCTTAAAACATAAGAGTGAAACATCTGAAACATTAATGGACTTTGTGATCAAGATTGAGAATCAACTTGATTTAAAAGTTAAAATTTTTAGGAGTGATAATGGAACTGAATTTGTTAACACAGATCTGGATTCCTTTTGCAGGACTAAAGGGATAGCAAGACAATTCAGTGCTCCAAGAACTCCACAACAAAATGGAGTGGCTGAAAGAAGAAATAGAACACTCATAGAAGCAGCCAGAACAATGCTAGCTGATTCTCAGTTGCCCATTACCTTCCGGGCAGAAGCTGTGAATACAGCTTGCAATGTTCAAAATAGAACATTAATTGTCAAAGAACATAATAAAACACCTTATGAACTCTTATTTAAAAGAAAACCTTTTATAGGATATCTTAGAGCTTTTGGGTGTCATGTGTCTGTTTTGAATACTAAAGAACAATTGGGAAAATTTTCTGAAAAAGCCTATGATGGTTTCTTTGTTGGATATTCATCCACTTCTAAATCATATAGGGTCTATATTCCAGAACATAACATAGTTGAAGAAACTCCTAATGTTTCTTTTGATGAATCCATGTTTACTACACATGTAAAAGGATCATCTTGGTTATTTGATATAGATGCATTAACTGAATCATTTAACACTGGTTATCTGATCAATGCAGGTGCTGCGGATACATGCTATCCATTTGTGCCTCCAAGTTTGAATGAAGTGCCCCTGACAGCTGACCCACCAAGGGCACAACTTTCAACTGCACCTCAGCAAGAATCAAGTCTGCAGCATGAAGTTACATCAGTAAATACATCCGCAAATGCATCAGTATCCGCAGATGTAAGTCCTGCCTCAGCTGCTGAACTAAGAGATAAAGAGGAGGTGTTGAATCAACCAACCATGCCTGCAACTCAACAATGTTCATCCGTGGATGGTGATGTATCTCCTACGGAAGTACAAAATGCCTCCGTAGATGCTGCAGTTACTCCTGCGGAAGAACAAAATGCTGCTTCCGTAGAACCTCCTGCGGAAGAACAAAATGCTGCTTCCGTAGAACCTCCTGCGGAAGAACAAAATGCTGCTTCCGTAGAACTTCCTACGGAAGAAGACAAAGCAGTAACACACACACAAGCTGATCCAAATGACCATGAGCCTTTTGATTATTTCATCGACTCAACTTCTCAGCTGACACCATCTGCTTCAATGGGTTTCTCAAACTTAGACTCCACAGTTCCAGTTGATGCTGTCTCAACAAGCAGAATACACAAGTCTCATCCAACAGACAATATCATTGGAGACCTGCATGCTAGAACCACAAGGAGCAAAGGAGGTGTGGCAAACATTTGTTTGTTCACCTGCTTTTTGTCCCAAACAGTTCCTGCAAACATTACAGCTGCTCTAAAGAATAACAGTTGGATTGAGGCTATGCAAGAAGAACTACAACAATTCAGAAAACAGAAAGTGTGGACTCTTGTAGACTTGCCTACAGGTCAACATCCAATTGGAACAAGGTGGCTATTCAAAAATAAGCTTGATGACAGAGGTATCATCGTGAGAAACAAGGCTAGGCTTATTGCTCAAGGGTATACGCAGGAAGAGGGAATAGACTATGATGAAGTCTTTGCACCAGTTGCTAGCATTGAAGCTATAAGGGTTTTCCTAGCTTATGCCTCCTTCAAGAGGTTCACAGTCTATCAAATGGATGTGAAGTGTGCTTTCCTTTATGGGAAAATTGATGAAGAAGTCTATGTGGCTCAACCCCCTGGATTTGAAGACCCTGATTATCCACATAGAGTATACAAGCTTGACAAGGCTTTGTATGGTCTTCATCAAGCACCCAGAAAGTGGTATGACACACTATCATCCTTCCTGCTGAAGAATGGCTACAAGAGAGGAACAATTGATCAGACACTCTTCCTCAAACATGAACATCAAGATCTTTTGGTGGTTCAAATATATGTTGATGACATAATATTCGGATCAACCAACAAGAAGCTGTGCAAAAGCTTTGAAGACTTAATGAAATCTGAATTTCAGATGAGCTCCATGGGAGAATTGACATTCTTCCTTGGCTTACAAGTTCATCAGAAACCAGATGGCATTTTCATCAATCAAGAAAAGTACATTCATCAAATTTTGAAGAAGTACAATCTTGCTGATTCCACTTCATGCAAGACACCAGTATCAACAATAGACAAGATTGTGCCTGACCCTGCTGGAAAATCCATAGATCAAAGATTGTATAGATCAATGATCAGTTCTTTAATGTACTTAACTACCAGTAGACCTGACATCATGTTTGCTGTTTGTGTTTGTGCCAGGTATCAATCAGACCCAAAGGAGTCCCATCTGAATGCTGTGAAGAGGATTTTCAGATATCTGAAAGGCAAACCTGCATTGGGACTTTGGTATCCCAAAGATGGAGATTTTAGCCTCTACTCCTATTCAGATAGTGACTATGGAGGGTGCAACAACAACAGAAAATCCACAACTGGTGGATGTCAGTTTCTAGGACCAAGACTTGTTTCATGGCAGTGCAAGAAGCAAACAAATGTATCTGTATCCACAGCTGAAGCAGAGTACATAGCTGCTTCAACAGGTTGCTCTCAAGTACTTTGGTTGCAGAACCAATTACTTGATTATGGTTACAATTTCCTTCACACACCAATTCATATTGATAATTCAGCTGTTATGTTTATAACTGCTAATCCAGTTCAACATAGTAAAACTAAACACATTGAAATCAGATACCATTTTCTAAGAGATTGCTCTGAAAAGGGTCTAATTAAGTTAGTCAAAGTGGACACAACAAATCAGCTTGCTGATTTGTTTACTAAAGCATTTGATTCTGTTAGGTTTAGTTTTCTGATAGAATCTTTGGGGATGATTAACTTAGAATAAATCAACAAAAGCATATGACTGACTTTGTGCAGAGTAATAGTTAAGGATAAATTAAGTGTCTGATAGAACATCTATACATGCATTATATAAGGGAAATGATAGTAGACTATAATTGGTTATTAAACAAAACCTCAATCTGACTTATATCATACTGATATGTGAGTAGGTTCATCTTAAGTGAAAACAAAGCTCAGAGCATGCCCAACTAAAAGATTCAGGTAACTGTCTGTGGGGATTCCATTTGAGAATCAGGAAGGTATGTTCTCTCCTGATGTGATCAAATCATTTAGATAAGCACACTATGTAAAATACTTTATAATCTTCTATCTTTGGAATGTCATATTCCCTCTGTTTTGTGTAAACAAAGACCTGGGGATATGATCCAAGAGTATGATCTTCATTCTCCCTCTGTTTTGTATAAACAAAGACCTGGGTTAAAGTTCACCTCTGTTTTACGAAAGTAAAGACCTGGTGACTATGAAGATCATATTTCAGCTCTAAAAAGGAATCACTTGTGATCCATTGTACATCAAGTCAAAGAGCTTCAACATCAAAGCATTCATGAGACTGTAAATATGTCCCAAGATAGAACTTATAACTTAATGTACATAGTCATTAAGTGTGAAATGTAGTGATTTGCCTCACCTACGGAAGACATACTCTAATGATAATTGAATGTGGGACTCATGATTGTTACTGATTAACAAACTTCACAACATGATAAATAGCATGCCTAGTTGATACAATACTCATGTTTGAATTTCAGTGGATCTATATACTTACAATCAGGTGTGTATTGAATCAACTAATCAACATCAGCAGAAGCCAAGTTATAGTATGATCCCTATATATATATATGCATGCATGTAATTGTTTAAGCCAGATGTTTAATTTGTCCTCTTAACTAATTTTCTCACTTAGACTGTCATATGCCTTTCATGCCTGTTTACAACTTAAATTTATGATAAATGCAACAGTCTCACATTCATCACAAATTTAGGGGGAGTAGTTCATGCATGAAAAACAATAAAAAGCTGACAATTGATTTAGTTTACTTTGAAGGAATTGGAACTTGAGCACTAAGTTGAATGCAGGATACATGACACTTGCTTTCTTGTACTTAATTGCCATGCAAATAAAGTCAATAATGTCCAATATCAAACACCAAGATTTGATTCTACTCGGTAGATATCATACATTTAAAGTTTTTAAAACTTTTAAGTTCCACAGAAGTTTCAGTAATACTTCTCATCCGTAGAAGTAAAAGTGAAATTTCTGCATCCGCAGAAGTCTCAGTAATACCTCTCATCCGTAGTATTATGTGATTTCTGATTCAGCAGCAAAACAAATGCATTGCTTGAACTTATACATCCGCAGATGTTAAGACATCAGCAGATGTAAGGTTCCGCAGATGATTGACATTCGCAGATATTAAGGTTCCGCAGATGATTGACATCCGCAGATATTAAGGTTCCGCAGATGGTCTGCGGAAGAAGTAATGCATTCTTAATAAACTTGGTATGCGGAAAGGAATAAATGGGAGTGGGCCCAACATAATTAATAAAAGAAATTAATGTGTTCGCCTATTAATAAGGTTTCTGACTCTTAGAATTCATTTTTACAGAGCACTTTTTCACTTTTAACCTAGAAAATCGCCCATTTTCCCTCTTTTTCAAAATTTCAAAAAATCCGTTCCAAGAACACATTATCAACATTATCCAATAATCAATTACCGTTACTGCGAAGGTAAATCATGTCCTAAACATCAGTACGGAACTGATTAATCGGTTATTGCCATTACAACGATTCAACTGCATGTATTCTAACTCGATTTTCTTTACAGATGGATAATAGATTCGCTAAAGAACACAATGTGTGCGCGTTCTTAAACGCTGATGATCCTGCAGCGGAAGGATGTCGAGATATCATAAGATATCTTCGACGATCCAGGCTCTTCTACGCCTTGACGGCCAAGCCTGTGATCCATCAGGTGCACATAATCGACTTCTGGAACTCAGCACGAGTTGAAGAACATGATGATGAGCACAGAAGAAGAATTCAAGGGCTGAAAAGATACAAGTCCAATGCCTCTGAATCAGTAGATGATGAATTCCTAACGAGGGTTGGCTATAACAACAGAACATCAGCAGCCATCAAGCACATTGAAGGGACTCAATACACACTCCCTATCACTGAATGGGGATATGTAGAGAGGATAAAAGAACTGGTGCTGATGTGGAATACGGAGAACAAACGAGCTGAAAAGATCAGGATCTTTGATCCTGCGAAAATCAAGTTGCTTCATCCAAGCTACACTTCCTACCTTCATGACAAATTCCTTCCGAAGCTGAGTGATGAAGCAGCTCAAAATGATCTGTTCCTGCATGTTCACATGATACAAGTGATTGACAAACTTCATGCAAAGGCCTACAAACGACGCAGACACAATGCAGGCTTGCTGAAGGGAACAGAGTATGCTGAAGTCACAGAACTTCGCCTCTCTGAACAAGATGAACTTGAAGTAGTGAAGAATGACAGAGTCTTGGAGACTCTTACTACAGAGGAGGATGTTCTGGGACTTGGCTTCGAGACTCTGAAGAAGATCAGTAAAATGGAGATCAAATACAAGTATGATGATCAAAAGGCAGCTGTATCTTACTTCTACAACAAAATCATATCAAGAGTCAAGGAGCTTGCTGTTTTGAAAGACTGATTACAAGGAGCTAAGCCTAAGGGGGAGTATTGTTGGATCTAGATTGTATAGGGCTAGATCATTTTTGTATAGGCTTAGTACTTGAATCAAGTCTTGTAATTAATATTTGTAATAGTCAAAATATATATATATATATGTGCATTGAATCTATAGGTTAACCCCATATATATGTGTGTTGATTTGTGACTTGACAGGGAAAAACAATATACTTGGACGAATTCCTGAAATTGACCAAGTGTAAGAAACATCTACGGATGAACATTATTGTTGATCCGTAGATATGTTTCTTACAAGATTAAATGACCAAGTGAATGTTCCTGCGGATGATCAAGGACAATGAAGTGAAGACTCCTACGGAAGAAGAATTTCCTACGGAAGAGCAAATCATCTACGGAAGAACAAAAATTCTGCGAACGACAAGACTCCTGTGAAAGAACATTATACTTGTGCGATTGCTAATACCAAGAAGTCAAACAAGTCAACACAATCAATAACAAATCCCAAGAGATCCGGTGTTTCCTTAGCCGACTCAAATCATCTATAAATACGAGTCCTAGGTTTCACATCTCGAAGAACACAATCAATCAATATTACGGCTGTCGAGTTACATCATTGTGCAACCCTAACCGCCGTCACATCAACATTATTTGATTCACTGAATTCGTTGTTCATAGTTATTCATTATTATTCTTTTGTAATCATTGCTTTATAGTTAATGAAATACGTTTGAATAATTATTGATTTCACATTTATTGTGTTTCTGTGATTGTGTTCATCATTAATCATTAAACCAATTAAACATCAATTAGTGATAATTCCGCGATCATTAAATTGATTTATTTTAATACTGGTAATTCCTGAATTGCGATCCTTGGATTCACACTAATCGATTTTTGTCAGTCTCGAGCACTCTGAAGAAATATGATAAACAATTGGGTAATCATGAGCAAGTGACTAAGCTGTAAGACTCTCTTCCACCCGAATGTAGCTTACAAGTCAGGATGTTGAAGCAGAAGAGAAATTTTGCTGATTACAAGCTCATGGATGTGATCAACAAATTGAAATCTTTTGACTTGGATTTAAAAAAAGGGAATACAATCAATCCTTGGTGCCAGCCATAGTATATCCACAAAACACTACATTGATCTCATCCGCTGCAAACTTGACTACGTATGGTGCAGCTTATGGTGGATCTATAGGACTCAGTGTATCAGACAAGGCAAGTGTCACAAGTGTTAGTTCAAGCTCAAAGACATCCATCACTACTTAAATTCCTTCTGATACCATGGCACTGTTTGGAATGTTTGTACATAGTTATGAAGCTTTAGTTGCGGGGGAGCTCAAAGGTAAGGGAATGACTTTCGAGGACATGTATCATGTGGATCTGGATGATTTGGAAGAAACTGATATTCAATGGAAAATTGCAATGCTCATACTGTGTGCAAGGAGATTTATGGAGCGAACTGGAAGGAGAAACTTTGGCAATCAAAACCAAAATTCTAAACTTGGTTTTGATAAGTCAAAGTTAAGATATTTCAATTTCAAACAATTAGGGAACTTTAAGAATTAAAGAGAATGTCCATTTGTTGGATCTATTGAGGCTGATGCAACCAAAGCAACACTTAGATGAAATCTGTACAAACTAAGAGAAGTCTTCCGAAGGCAATGCTGCAGCTTCCGAAGGAAATGCTGCAACTTCTGAAGCTTCTATGGTGATCTTCCGAAGAGCTTTCGAAGGATGAACTCAGTCTTCCGAGACTTAGAAGATCTCTTTCCGAAGTATAACACTTAGAAGAATGAAGACAAAGTCTTCCGTAGACAAAGCCTCAGAAGAAACTGTGTCTTCCGAAGTATTAAATGGTTCGGAAGAACTTATTCTTCCAAAGCCATTTTACCTTCAGAAGAAACACAGTATGAACCAGTGGACAAAGTATGGTCCGACCGACACTTGCTGTGTGACATCTGGTAATTTTCCGTTACCAAACTCCGTTAGTTCCGTTAAGTTTTGCATACACGTGTCCGTAAGCACACACTAGTTGTCGTTTGACGTTGGTGACCTAATAAAAATTAATAATGTTAATTTAATAATAATCTATTTGATTAGATGATTATTGTGTTATGCTTATGTGTTTACGCGATTTCAATATTAACGATGAATTTTATCGCGTAACCCGGAAACGCGTGTGTTAATTCGTATGTCTTGTGTTTTTATAAAATAAAATATATAAGTATTATCATTAGTTTATATGTTCATATTATTAAGTTAAAAACACATTACAAAGAGTTTAAAAGTTAAATTTTATAAAATACAAAAGGCAAGGGGTAAAAGGGGAAATGTGATTAATTAAATTAAACAAAACAACAAACCCTAGCCCCCACCCCTTCATTCGATCATGACAGCCTTCCCCACTCCCTTTCCCTACGATTTTCAGTCAAGAACAACAAATTAGCTACGGTTTTGATCGATTTCAAGTCATAGAACGCGATTTGGACCTTCATTAACAAGTACACACGTGAATTGAAGGTTAGTTTTGTTGTTTTTGTGGGTTTCGCGATTTGGACCTTCATTAACAAGTACACACGTGAATTGAAGGTTAGTTTTGTTGTTTTTGTGGGTTTCTCATTAGGGCCGAACCCTAGATGCAAATTAGATGTTAATGGTGCTGAATTTTTGATGTTTTGTTGATGTTAATGAGTTAGTTTGATTGTATACATGTTAGTTAACGTTGATTATGCAAAAAAATTACGCTTTTGATTGGTTTTCAAGGATTTTTGATCTTGTTAGAACCCTAGGCCGAAAATTGAGATGAAAATTGAAATTGATGTTGTTTGTTGATTATATGATGTTAGTTAGATAGTATTTATGTTAGTTTACGTGGATTGTACAAGATATTCGTGATTTTGATGCTTGGATCATACCTTACTATTAATAGTAACTTTTGTGCATGAACTTGATAATTCAATGATGAATTGATGGTATTAGGGCGTTAATGATGTTGTATGAATATTGGAATTATGATAAATCATGCTAGAAATCCAAGTATTGGTCATGTAGTTCATACCTTGCCATTAGTGGAAACTTTTGAATATGAGATTTGTGAATTATGATGATTTGATAATGTGGATCATGTTAAGAAGTTACCATGAACTTGAAATAGTATATTATTGATGAATTGTATGTACATTGGGTGTTTATTAGATTTTGTGATGAACATTCCCAAAAGGGAAACTTTATTTTTGATGAACATTGGATATTGGTAATTGGACATGTTTATGACATTAGGATCATGCTAGAATGATTGTTGTGGGTGCCTAAAGTGATAGAATCTATTAATTGGGGTGTATAGAATGTTTATTTGGTTATTGGGTGATTTATGTACCTTGATGATCATGTCTGGTTTTGAATATTGATTAGTAACTAGGACATCATGTTTGGGACTGGAAATCAGTCATCTTGATGTATGTGGTAGGTATTGGACATATTGAATGTGTTGTGGTTAGTATGGATGATTATTTGGTAAATTATCTGTTTTGACCCGTATATGCTAATTCATGGTTATAGGTCATATAAGTAGGTAATGCATGATCTGACCTTTTATACGATACACTAGTTGTGTTATGAGTACACTGAGCATGCTAGATGCTAAGAACTTGCATAATTTGTATGATATTGCATAGCATGATGATCTAGGCAATGCATTGGGAATGTTGCACCATATGTGATGCATTGGAATATTAACCATGTATGGTATATGCTCATGTCTGTTTAAATGGTTTACAACACATAATGTCACCAACGGGTCAAACGGGTCAACTGGGTCAAACATGTCTATTTTTCTAAAACCTTAAGTCTTTGGTTGTATTGCACTTAGGGTTTCACACATCCTCTGTTTACACATACTCATGTACTTACATGATTTAGGTAACCTCTTAGGGTTGACTATTCACTTGTCCTTTCAAGTAAATCTTAAGTACTCAATATGCGTATCAGGTGAGTTCATGCCCCACTGTTTACTTAACCTCTTTTGGGGGAGATAGCATACTGGTAATTTTGCAAAAGCTTTATTTATTTAGGATGTGTATAATATTAATATAGTGCTGTTTACCATGATGAAGTCCTTACACTTTCAAATTGTTAATATTGAATAGCGGGGAAACTTGGGTAGTACTACTGGGTCTGACGAGCCCCACCTGTGTGACTCGAGGTTAACCGGGTGCAATTTGTCCTATGTACATTTGTCACGACATGGTAAGTCATGACAGGAGGCAAACATATCACAGTCAGCTTCAATTGCGAAATCACTATATATTAATATTTATTTGTTAATGGACTAGCTATCTATTACAATGTACATGCTTATATATATCACGATTGTTTAACTGTTATGTTTATACGCAAACTCTTGAACTCACCAACCATTGTGTTGACTTTTTAGTATGCTATTCTCAGGTCGATAATCTGGATTGCCGATAGGAGCACTACACGAGTCAGCATGCATTCCAAAGATTTAAACTACAAACATGATTACTTGTCTTTTACTTATGGTTTTCAAATATTTGGTTGGCACGTGTTTTGCCATATGATACATTTACATATTTGGGTTTATCTTGTTTATAAAACTCTTCCACATGATTTTTAAAGTTTGAACTGTGGTTTGTTTTATTTTAAACGTGGCATATAGAGTCGTTCCGAGTAACTATTGACTGTGATCCTGGTTTGTTCACACGCCTCGCGGTAAAACTCCACATGTGGATTTTAAGGGTGTGACAGATTGGTATCAGAGCCATTGGTTATAGAGAACTGGGTTGCATACACACTAGACTATAACCGCACACAGTTAGTTACTTGTTCCTGATTTCTCTACTGTATACTCATTGGCATTCACCTCACACTCTCTGCAGTATGGCATCTTCATCAAGAGCACCTGGTAAACGACCAGCATCACCCACCCGATCTGAGTCCCCACCTCCTAGACCAGTACCCGATGATGGACGCGACTGGCCTCGCTTAGACTATCCACAAGGAGAGTTTGACTGGGATCAACCGTTTGTGCCACCTGAACGCGACCCTCCACGTGACTGGAGTTTTTATCCTGAGTTCGTGGACCATATTATGTATAGGGAACGTGTACCTACCTCGAGGCCTAGAACTAGAACCAACACCGAACAACCACTACCTTCACTCCCGAGGACGGTGTAGTCCAACGAGCAGGTGATTGCAGCGTTAGTGGCAGCTCTGGACACGGAGCAACACCGGGTCAGGCGACTCACGAGCGATGTTTGTACACTACAGCACGAGGTGTACACACTACGACACCAACTGGATGCACTCGAGGAGCATCATGGTAAGACCTTGGAGGGGTGTTACCAAATGCGGGACGGCTACCCGACACTTAGTGGACGCCTGACTGCTCGAGAACAGCGTGACGAGGCAGCCGACAATAGGATTGCTACTCTAGAAGCCCAGTTGGCGGTGCTACAGATCGCCATAGCTCCTGCTCCTGCACAGGCCCCTGAGGAGGAGGAGGAACCCGAAGAGGAACCTGAGGAAGAACCTGAAGAAGAACCAGTGGAGATGGAAGATAATAGTGACGATTCAGACATAGTTGACTGATTCCATTTTTTCCTTTAAACAACTTGGACTATGTAGCGTTTCTTTCTTTTGGAACCTATGTGGGAAGGGTTGTTTTCCCACCTGAACTAGAAACTTAAATTTTGACATTGGTGAATACATTGTGACTTATTTACAATTTATTTATCTTGGTTATCATTTTTGTTATGAATGTTGTGGATGTGATGATTCATTAGTTCTTATTGTTTACTATACTTCAATGAGATGAATATGTTTGATGTTACTCATTATTGTATTTGTGAATGTAAAGTGAATAATGGATGCCCGAGGACGTGGACGTGGTCGAGGACGCGGGCGTGGGCTTGGACGTGGCGCCGGTGACCAAGGCGCCGGTGACCAAGGCGCCGGTACTATTAATATGACCCCTGCGGAATTGGCTGCTCTAATAAATGCACAAGTCCAGGCAGCGGTAGCTGCTGCCCAAGTAGGACAGGCCGCAGGTAAACGATAATGGAAAAGTTTGTCAATTACCCTAGTTAATCGAATAAGATATTTAATCAATATTTATCATGTTAAAGCAGGACCACCAGCGTGTACTTACAAGTCCTTTATGGACTGTAAGCCACACACCTACAGTGGAACCGAGGGAGCTGTAGGGTTGGTAAGGTGGTTTGAGAAGACGGAGTCCGTGTTCTCAAAGTGTAAGTGTCCACCTGATGACCAGGTGAAATATGCTACTGGAACGTTGGATGGTGCAGCATTGTCCTGGTGGAATGCTTAAGTGCAGATGCTAGGGCAAGCCATGGCAAATGAACTCCCTTGGAATGAGTTTAAAGACATGATGACCGAGGAGTACTCTCCTCGAAGCGAAGTATAAAAACTGGAAATGGAATTCTGGCAGCTGAAGATGCAAGGTTCAGAAATTGAGGCTTATACCACGAGAACTCATGAGCTGGCCACCCTATGTCCAGGGATGGTGAACGACATGCACAAGCGAGTGGAACACTACATTCGGGGATTGGTGCCAGAGATTAGGAGTATGGTGACTTCCTCCAACCCGGCTACTATCCAACAAGTTATCCGCCTAGCCCAAAAACTGACTGATGAAGCTGTGGAGCAAGGACGGTTACCAAAACGGGGCGCTGTGGCGAGCGTGCCCGACAACAAGAGGAAGTGGGATGCCTCCAACACCAACAACAACAACAACAATAAATCATCATCGTTCGGTGGTCAACATCAAACTCAGCAACAACCACCGCAGCCACAACAAAGGAGATTCGACAACAATCGTAATTTCAACCAGTCAGATAGAACTCGCTGGTCATACCTTCGCTATAGATGGCAAACAAATCCATGTAACACACATCCTTAGAGATTGTAAGATAGAACTCGCTGGTCATACCTTCGCTATAGATCTTATGCCTGTTACACTGGGAAGTTTTGACGTGGTGGTAGGCATGGATTGGCTCTCTAATAAACAAGCGGAAGTCATATGTCACTAGAAGATTATATGAATCCCTGTTGGTGACGAAATCCTTATGGTCAGAGGCGATAGGAGTGGTGCAGTAATGGGTATTATCTCTTACATGAAGGCACAAAAGTTGTTGCGAAAAGGTCATGTGGCCATTCTGGCACTCGTCACTGATAAGCAACTGGAGGAAAGGCGAAAGGAGGACATACCCGTGGTACGAGATTTCCCAGAGGTGTTTCCAGGGGATCTTCCTGGACTACCACCTCATCGTCAAGTGGAATTTCAAATTGAACTTACTCCCGGCGCAGCCCCGATTGCTAGGACACCTTATCGATTAGCACCGAACGAATTACATGAGTTGTCATCACAACTTCAGGAACTTCTAGATAAGGGCTTTATCCGACCTAGCACATCACCTTGGGGAGCCCCTGTCCTCTTTGTTAAGAAGAAAGATGGCACGTTTTGAATATGCATCGATTATAGAGAGTTAAACAAAGTCACAGTCAAGAACCGATACCCTCTACCTCGTATCTACGACTTGTTTGATCAGCTTCAAGGATCAAGCTATTATTCGAAGATCGACTTGAGGTCTGGGTATCATCAACTCAGAGTCCGTGAGGAAGACATCTCCAAAACTGCATTCCATACTTGTTATGGTCATTACGAGTTCTTGGTCATGCCTTTTGGGTTGACAAATGCACCTGCGGTGTTCATGGACCTCATGAATCGCCTGTGCAAACCCTATCTTGATCAGTTCGTCATCGTGTTTATCGATGATATATTGATCTACTCTAGGACCAAGGAGGACCATGAAGAGCACTTACGATTAATCTTGGAAGTATTAAAGAATGAGCAACTGTATGCCAAATTCTCTAAGTGTGACTTTTGGATACGAGAAGTGCAATTCCTGGGTCATATTGTTAATGAGAAGGGTGTACATGTTGATCCTACCAAGATTGTAGCGATAAAGAATTGGGCTATACCCAAAACACCGAGCGAGATAAGGCAATTTCTGGGGTTAGCAGGGTATTACCGACGATTCATAGAGGGATTCTCTAAGATTGCACAACCTCTCACCGCCTTGACCCACAAAGGAACGACATACAAATGGGGTGAAAGTCAAGAGGTGGCTTTCCAGCTATTAAAACAGAAACTCTGTAGTGCACCGATATTGGCACTGCCAGGGGGAACATATGATTTCGTGGTGTATTGTGACGCATCCATTTAAGGATTAGGTTGTGTCCTGATGCAACGCGACAAAGTGATAGCTTACGCCTCGAGACAACTGAAGGTTAACGAGAAGAACTATACCACCCATGACTTGGAATTGGGTGTAGTAGTTTTTGCCTTAAAGATTTGGAGACATTACTTGTACGGTACCAAATGCACTATCTACACCGATCACAAGAGTCTTCGGCATATCTTTGAGCAAAAGGAGTTAAATATGAGGCAACGATGTTGGGTGGAACTTCTGAATGATTATGATTGCGCTATCACGTATCATCCTGGAAAGGCGAACGTAGTTGCCGATGCCTTAAGCAGGAAGGAAACAGCTAAACCCAGGCGGGTGCGAGCCTTACAGCTTACAATTAGTACCCATCTACCCGAACAAGTTAAGGAAGCACAGATAGAAGCCTTGAAAGAGGAAAATATTGGTTCTGAGTCATTACGGGGAATGGATATGCAATTGGTAGTGAAAGAGGATGGAATTCGGTACTTCATGGATAGACTTTGGGTGCCTGTCTATGGAAACCTGAGAGATTTGGTTATGAGTGAGGCACACAAGTCTAAATACTCCATACATCCTGGATCTAACAAGATGTATCACGACCTAAAGGCGCAGTATTGGTGGCCTAACATGAAGGCGGATGTAGCTACGTATGTGAGCAAGTGTTTGACCTGCTCAAAAGTCAAGGTCGAATACCAAAAACCATCTGGACTGTTACAACAACCCGAGATACCAATGTGGAAATGGGAACAAATTTCTATGGATTTTATCACGAAATTACCCCGGACTAATACGGGTTGTGACACAATCTGGCTTATTGTAGATCGGTTGACCAAGTCCGCTTACTTCCTTGCAATTAAGGAAACGGATAAGATGGAGAAATTAACCCAATTGTATCTTAAGGAAATCATTTTGAGGCACGGTGTACCGATCTCGGTTATTTCTGACCGTGATGCTCGTTTCACGTCACACTTCTGGCAATCACTACAAAAATCTCTGGGTACACGATTGGATATGAGTACTGCTTATCATCCACAAACTGACGGCCAGAGTACCATACAGACTTTGGAGGATATGCTTCGTGCTTGTGTGATTGACTTCGGAAACAACTGGGAAGTTCACCTACCTTTGGTGGAATTTTCCTATAATAACAGTTATCACACTAGCATACAGGCATCACCTTTCGAGGCTTTGTATGGAAGAAAGTGTCGATCACCGGTTTGCTGGGCTGAAATTGGTGATAGTCAACTAATGGGTCCCGAGCTAATACATGAAACCACTTAGAAGATCGTGCAGATACGGAATCGTATGGCTACAGCGAGAGATAGCAGAAAAGTTATGCTGACAAGAGACGGAAACCTCTAGATTTTCAAATTGGCAACAAGGTCTTATTGAAAGTGTAAAGTCCGTAAACCGATCGATCTCACTTCGTTTGATAGTTGCACTTGATAATAAGCGAAGACGGGAGCACATTCTACTTGAAAGCAATCTAGATAACGAGGTGTTTTCAATGTTTACAACAAACTCATTGTAATTGAAATTTATATTATATGAAGAATGATTACAATGATAATCGATAAAATATCGATCTCACCCGAAGGTGGAAAATCACAAACGTGATCTGCTCAAATTGAGCGAAATAAACAATGAAAACACACAAACTATCTACACTAGCTCTCGGTAAAGTGATGCACACCTCTAACTGTGCTCGCAAGCACATATATATACACATCTGTGAGTTTTCGCATGCATGTGATAACAAACAAAGTTTTCGCATGATGTTTTCGCTTAAGGGTCTCGCATCAACAAATCGCATGCATGCGATTTGTTCTTCTTTCGCATGACAAGTCGTATGGAGTTTTCGCATGCATGCAGGTTGTACTTCTTTCGCATGCACGCATGCATGTGCGACTTGTTCTTCTGTTGCATGCATGCATTTTCGTATGCATGCAAATTGTCTTCTTTTCGCATGCGAAAATGCATGCAGTTGTCTCTTCGCACACTTCATTTTCAGCATGCATGTAAACACATAAACTTCAAGTTCATCTAAAATGAGTTAAAACTATAGTGTAATCCAAAATGTTTGATCCTTACAATCTCCCCCTTGGACTATGCTATAGGTTTAAGTTCTTCAATCTTCAACAAAAACTTTCTAATGAAGGTTCTCGCATCAGCGGATAAATGAAACAACTGTTGAGCTTCAAAACTTCATAAGATCTTGCAATCTTAATCTGTTTTGTGTGTGTTCTCGGTTTCAAATAACTCCTTGATGAAACCGGATAAACATTCATCTTGTTTAACGTCCTCAAACGGAAGATCGCGGAATAATGATCCGTTGTATCAAAAGCAACACCTTGCTCTGATACCAAATGTAAAGTCCGTAAACCGATCAATCTCACTTCGTTTGATAGTTGCACTTGATAATAAGTGAAGACGGGAGCACATTCTACTTGAAAGCAATCTAGATAACAAGGTGTTTTCAATGTTTACAACAAACTCATTGTAATTGAAATGTATATTATATGAATAATAATTACAATGATAATCGATAAAATATCAATCTCACCCGAAGGTGGAAAATCACAAACGTGATCTGCTCAAATTGAGCAAAATAAACAATGAAAACACACAAACTATCTACACTAGCTCTCGGTAAAGTGATGCACACCTCTAACTGTGCTCGCAAGCACATATATATACACATCTACGAGTTTTCGCATGCATGTGATAACAAACAAAGTTGTCGCATGATGTTTTCGCTTAAGGGTCTCGCATCAACAAATCGCATGCATGCGATTTGTTCTTCTTTCGCATGACAAGTCGTATGGAGTTTTCGCATGCATGCAGGTTGTACTTCTTTCGCATGCACGCATGCATGTGCGACTTGTTCTTCTGTTGCATGCATGCATTTTCACATGCATGCAAATTGTCTTCTTTTCACATGCGAAAATGCATGCAGTTGTCTCTTCGCACACTTCATTTTCAGCATGCATGTAAACACATAAACTTCAAGTTGTTCATCTAAAATGAGTTAAAACTATAATGTAATCCAAAATGTTTGATCCTTACAGAAAGTCTCACCGTGGAAAGGCGTAGTTCGGTTTGGCAAAAGAGGAAATCTAAATCTGAGGTATGTTGGACCATTCGAGATATTGGAAAGGATAGGTCCAGTGGCTTATCGCTAGCTTTACCTGATTCATTGATTGGAGTCCACAACGTATTTCACGTTTCGAATCTGAGGAAGTGTTTATCTGATGAAACACTAATTGTACCACTAGAAGATGTTCAACTGGATGAGCAATTACGCTTTATCGAAGAACCAGTCGAGGTGATGGACCGTGAAGTGAAAACACTTAAGCAAAGCAAGATACCCATAGTTAAAGTTCGTTGGAACTCGCGACGTGGACTGGAATTCACGTGGGAACGTGAAGATCACATGAAGCTTAAGTACCCTCAACTATTTGAGACGATGCCTGCAGACAAAGGTATTGATTTAAATTTCGGGACGAAATTTCTTTCAACATGGAGATGATGTGACAACTCATCCAAAACTCACTCGATTTCGATTTCTGTGTGCCAATGCAGTAGACCAGTGATGGAAACTCTCACCATGGATGGAACACTCTCACCATGTAACGCAATTTTCAGGACGAAAATTCTTTCAACATGGGGATAATGTGACATCCGGTAATTTTCTGTTACCAAACTCCGTTAGTTCCGTTAAGTTTTGCATACACGTGTCCGTAAGCACACACTAGTTATCATTTGACATTGGTGACCTAATAACAATTAATAATGTTAATTTAATAATAATCTAGTTGATTAGATGATTATTGTGTTATGCTTATGTGTTTACGCGATTTCAATATTAACGATGAATTTTATCGCGTAACGTGGAAACGCGTGTGTTAATTCGTATGTCTTGTGTTTTTATAAATTAAAATATATAAGTGTTATCATTAGTTTATATGTTCATATTATTAAGTTAAAAACACATTACAAAGAGTTTAAAAGTTAAATTTTATAAAATACAAAAGGCAAGAGGTAAAAGGGGAAATGTGATTAATTAAATTAAACAAAACAACAAACCCTAGCCCCCACCCTTTCATTCGATCGTGACAGCCTTCCCCACTCCCTCTCCCTGTGATTTTCAGTCAAGAACAACAAATTAGATACGGTTTTGATCGATTTCAAGTCATAGAACGCGATTTGGACCTTCATTAACAAGTACACACGTGAATTGAAGGTTAGTTTTGGTGTTTTTGTGGGTTTCTTATTAGGGCCGAACCCTAGATGCGAATTAGATGTTAACGGTGCTGAATTTTTGATGTTTTGTTGATGTTAATGAGTTAGCTTGATTGTATACATGTTAGTTAACATTGATTATGCAAAAAAATTACGCTTTTGATTGGTTTTCAAGGATTTTTGATCTTGTTAGAACCCTAGGCCAAAAATTGAGATGAAAATTGAAATTGATGTTGTTTGTTGGTTATATGATGTTAGTTAGATAGTATTTATGTTAGTTTACGTGGATTCTACAAGATATTCGTGATTTTGATGCTTGGATCATACCTTACTATTAATAGTAACTTTTGTGCATGAACTTGATAATTCAATGATGAATTGATGGTATTAGGGCGTTAATGATGTTGTATGAATATTGGAATTATGATAAATCATGCTAGAAATCCAAGTATTGGTCATGTAGTTCATACCTTGCCATTAGTGGAAACTTTTGAATATGAGATTTGTGAATTATGATGATTTGATAATGTGGATCATATTAAGAAGTTACCATGAACTTGAAATAGTATATTATTTATGAATTGTATGTACATTGGGTGTTTATTAGATTTTGTGATGAACTTTCCCAAAAGGGAAACTTTATTTTTGATGAACATTGGATATTGGTAATTGGACATGTTCATGACATTAGGATCATGCTAGAATGATTGTTGTGGGTGCCTAAAGTGATAGAATCTGTTAATTGGGGTGTATGGAATATTTATTTGGTTATTGGGTGATTTATGTACCTTGATGATCATGTCTGGTTTTGAATATTGATTAGTAACTAGGACATCATGTTTGGGACTGGAAATCAATCATCTTGATGTATGTGGTAGGTATTGGACATATTGAATGTGTTGTGGTTAGTATGGATGATTATTTGGTAAATTATCTGTTTTGACCCGTATATGCTAATTCATGGTTATAGGTCATATAAGTAGGTAATGCATGATCTGACCTTTTATACGATACACTAGTTGTGTTATGAACACACTGAGCATGCTAGATGCTAAGAACTTGCATAATTTGTATGATATTGCATAGCATGATGATCTAGGCAATGCATTGGGAATGTAGCACCATATGCGATGCATTGGAATATTAACCATGTATGGTATATGCTCATGTCTATTTAAATGGTTTACAACACATAATGTCACCAACGGGTCAAACGGGTCAACTGGGTCAAACATGTCTATTTTTCTAAAACCTTAAGTCTTTGGTTGTATTGCACTTAGGGTTCACACATTCTCTGTTTACACATACTCATGTACTTACATGATTTAGGTAACCTCTGAGGATTGACTGTTCACTTGTCCTTTCAAGTAAATCTTAAGTACTCAATACGCGTATCAGGTGAGTTCATGCCCCACTGTTTACTTAACCTCTTTTAGGGGAGATAGCACACTGGTAATTTTACAAAAGCTTTATTTATTTAAGATGTGTATAATATTAATATAGTGCTGTTTACCGTGATGAAGTCCTCATACTTTCGAATTGTTAATATTGAATAGCGGGGAAACATGGGTAGTACTACTGGGTCTGACGAGCCCCACCTGTGTGACTCGAGGTCAACCGGGTGCAATTTGTCCTATGTACATTTGTCACGACATGGTAAGTCGTGACAGGAGGCAAACATATCACAGTCAGCTTCAATTGCGAAATCACTATATATTAATATTTATTTGTTAATGGACTAGCTATCTATTACAATGCACATGCTTGTATATATCACGATTGTTAAACTGTTATGTTTATACGCAAACTCTTGAACTCACCAACCATTGTGTTGAATTTTTAGTATGTTATTCTCAGGTCGATAATCTGGATTGCCGATAGGAGCACTGCACGAGTCAGCATGCATTCCAAAGATTTAAACTACAAACATGATTACTTGTCTTTTACTTATGGTTTTTAAATATTTGGTTGGCATGTGTTTTGCCATATGATACATTTACATACTTTGGGTTTGTCTTGTTTACAAAACGCTTCCGCATGATTTTTAAAGTTTGAACTGTGGTTTGTTTTATTTTAAACGTGGCATATAGAGTCATTCCGAGTACTATTGACTGTGATCTTGGTTTGTTCACACGCCTCGCGGTAAAACTCCGCACGTGGATTTTGAGGGTGTGACATTCTACCTACTCTGATCCTCTGCAAGATGCCTTCCACGTTCATGTGGTTGACCTTAATTTTGTTCACTGTTCACCATTCCTTAGTTAGTACAGCTGCCACCTTTAGTTGGTGACCAAAATGTAAGTCATGGACCTGTCATGACTACCTTATCTTAGATAATACTTTATCTAAGATACCGTACCTCTAGCAATGTAGTATTTGTTTAGAATTAAGTCCCAACATGTTATCTACGTATAACAAGCTCTAGATAGTAGTATATATAGTCGCTCATTGTAATTTAGTATCTATGCTTCTGCATGAGTCTTGTAATACTTAGTTGAAAGATAATATATACAAGTATCTTGAAAAACCACTTCTTGTGTTCTTTACTTATTATATTATTATCAACTAAGTTCTTGATTCCGCGTTCATCAAACGAGTGAGATTTAACAAGTTTGTGAGAAACACTAAGTGTTGAGAGAACCATATCGATCCTGTAATTGGTATCAGAGCGTCCAGGCTCTTGATTGTGAGATCTAACCATCCCAAATCAACCTTGTATCTCAAAACTTACTCACTCAACCAAAATGGCCCTTAACCAAAAATCTGTTAAACCAAAAATGGGAGCCATGACCAAAGCTCTCATTATCACACCTGATAACTTCAGGCGCTGGTGTCAACGCATTGAAGGATTCATCAAGTATCAAGACTCCCATATGTGGAAGTCCATCACTCATGGACCATACATACCAAAAATGGCATCACCAACTGGAGATGGTGCCATGATTGAAAAGGAAGTCGAAGATTACTCTGATGAAGACTACAAGAAAATGGACATTGATAGCAAAGCTATGATTGTATTGCTCACTGCCATACAAAACTCGATTATGGTAGGTTTTGAGCATTGCACAACAGCCAAAGAACTCTTTGATGCTTTGAAATTAATGTAATCATGTTCCTCAGAATCCAAAGAATCCAAGAAGGATGCTTTGAAGCAACAGTTCAAGAATTTCACCTACATTGATGGTGAAAACTTGAGCCAACAATACTTCAGATACATGGATCTGATAACATCTCTGCAGTCTATGGGAGTGACTCTTGAAAAGAGAGACATAGTAAGAAAATTCATGAGTGCTCTTCCTCGTGAATGGACTTTCTATTATGTTTCTATCAGGAGATCTGAAAATCTTGGAACACTCACTATGACTGAACTATATGGAATCCTAGATGGATACTCTATGGAGATGGAAAATCTGAACAAGCGGCAGATGAATGGCAGCTCAAGCACTCCTGTTAGCAATGCTCTACATGTTGCTGAAGGTACAAGAACTCCCCAGTCCCAGATGTGCCTGACTTACAACCAACAACCATCATGTTCATCTGGACCATACATCACTTTCCCAGAGACACCCAAGTGTCAACAAGTTTAACAAGGTCCTTTTTAGGAAAATTGTGCTTTTGTCTCAGTAAAGGAGCACTCTAGTGATTTTCAGTTCTATTTTTATGACCTAGAGTGTTTCAGTTCAGATGATGTTGAATATATGAACATTATTCAACAAATGGCTGTTCTTACCTACAGAGTAATGAAGTTCTACAAGAGAACTGGAAGGCGATTCCCTCAGAATCTAACAAGTAGCAAATTCGGGTTTGACAAATCAAAGGGTAAGTGTTACAACTGTAATCAACTTGGTCATTTTGAAAGGGAATGCAAGGCTCCAAAATCTAATCCTGAAGCAAGCCAAGCTTCTCAACATGATGCCACCACACAAGCTGCAACCAAGCCAACAGAGCACACTGCAGCCGTTGCTCAAGAAGTAGATTAGAGCTTTATGGTGCAAGATATTACTCCTGCTCAAGCTCTCATGGCAGACACAGATGATACCAAGGTATATGAACATCTTTGTACTCCTGACTGTGTAGCTAAGGTTAAGTTGTACCAGGACTACAACTTGAAACTTAAATCTGATATTGAGTCTTTGAAAATATTAAAAGCTGATTTTAAAATATTAGAATCTGACTATAAACTAAAAATTAAAGAGTTAGAAAACACTGCATCTACTTTAAAACATGAACACTCAAACTACAGGGCTCAAATAAAAGATTTAGTTTCAATGTTGACTGAGGCTCAAGCCCAACTAGTAATATCTGAGGCTGAAGCAAAGAAGTATGCTATCCAAGAGCATAACTTCAATAACAATCTTGCATCAACATCTACTCAAAAGAATGTTACCAAAACAAGAGTGGGTTGGGAACTAATGAAACTGCTCCACCACATTCCTATGTGTCTATTAGATAGCCA
Source organism: Flaveria linearis (assembly GCA_024085815.1). NCBI lineage: Eukaryota > Viridiplantae > Streptophyta > Magnoliopsida > Asterales > Asteraceae > Flaveria > Flaveria linearis. The sequence continues at coordinate 67,212,907 of CM044001.1, read as the reverse complement.
AGATGTGGTATTGATGAGCAAGAGGTTCCAACTACTGACCCACCATCTCTTAAGAGTATGAGTGATGCAAAAATGCTTACCACCACCACCACAGAGAAGGACAAGGTAGAAAACCTCATCCTCACAGCTGAGAACAAATCTCTCACCACTAAACAAAGAAAGAACAAGATTCAAGCAGCCAAAAGAAGTGCCAAGAAGGTGGCTGAGTCCAAAATGAAAATTGACCTAAGGCAAAAGGGTGTTTTCATCTCAGCTAGATTCCAAGTGGTTGGAAGCTCAGATTCCGGACAGGAGTATAGTACCAGTACTCCCATCCAACTGAAGGATCTAAAGCAGAAAGGAAAAGCTGTGGAAGAGGACAAGAAGACCAAGAAACAACAATCTATATGTCCCATCAAAGCAAACACTGAATGCATAATGTATGGTCTGCACAACCATATAGCCAAGGATTGTTTCTATAATCCTGCAAGCACACATTATGCAAACATGGTAAGGAAAGGAGCAGCGAAGAAAGGTGTCACACTTGGATCACATAACCAGATCCAAAGGTTGAAGAAAGGAAAGCAGTCTTCCAAAGCCAAGTTACCTTCGGAAGGAACATCTTCTTCCGAAAGGAAAGTAGTTTCAGAAGAGAAACCAAAAAGAATTCTGAAGAACAAGAAATTACCTCTGAAACCTTCCAAAAAGAAGACTGCTTCAGAAGGGAATGGTTTGAAAGCTTCTTCCGAAGAAAAAAAAAATTCAGAAGAATGCTCTGCTACCCAAGCTTCGTCAAGCTCATCTTCAATGATCAACCAAAGGATAGAATGGAAAATCAAATAAGATGTTGTAGGCCAAACCTCCTCTTCCCAAACTATTATTGAACCCCCATGGTTACACTTTGGTTCAATTGTGTTATCATCATTGGAAGAACCCAACACCAACAAGGCTTGGGTTTCCAATAAGAACTAACTGTTTCACCTTTGTGCAAGGACATCCATATGATAAAAATTGAAACATTTGGATTGTGGATAGTGGATGCTCCTAGCACATGACAGGGAACAAATCTCTTCTTCAACAATTTCACAATTTTGATGGAGGTCCTGTTCAGTTTAGAGGTGAAGCCGGAGGATACATCTCTGGTAGAGGTAATGTGTCCAATGGTAAGTTAATAGTTCACAAAGTACACTTTTTCAAACAGCTTGAACACAATCTCTTAAGTGTTTCTCAGTTCTTTGACCAAAAGCATCAAATGATTTTCACAGAACATGAGTGCATTATCCTCAAACTCGGGATAACAATTCCCAAGGAATTGGTTCTTCTTAGATCTCCTAGGAAAGCGGATATGTACAAGTTGGACATGAACAATGCTTTCCTACTAGGTGAAGTATCATGATTTCTTTCTAAAGCAAATAGTGATGAGTTAATTCTTTGGCACAAAAGAATGTGTCATGTTAATTTTAAGACAATGAATAAGTTGGCTAAGAATAACTTGGTACATGGTATGCCTAAAAAGGAATTTCTCTATAAAGACAACTATGTTGCTTAACTGAAAGGGAAGCAACATATGGCATCTCATAAAACCAAAGAAGTTAACTCTATCACTACCCCATTACACTTATTGCACATGGATCTATTTGGTCCTACAAGTATAATGAGCATTAGAAGGAAATCATATTGCTTTGTGATAGTTGATGATTTTACTAGATTTACATGTGTATTCTTCTTAAGAACAAAGGATGAAACTGCTGAAACCTTACAAATATTTTATTCTTAAGATAGAAAATCAAATTGATCACAAAGTAAAGATAATCAGAAGTGACGAAGGGACTGAGTCTAAGAATCAAGTTCTTGACTCATTCTGCAACTCAAAAGGGATTACTAGACAATATAGTGCTCCTAGAACTCCTAAACGGAATGGTGTTGCTAAGAGGAGGAACATGACACTTATTGAGGCTGCAAGAACCACGTTGGCTGCTTCAAAGCTGCCTATAACTTTCTAGGTAGAGGCATTCAGCACTACATGCTATGTGCAGAACAGGGTTCTCATTATTAAGCCCTATGGAAAGACCCCTCATGAGTTATGGAACAAGAGGCCACCGTTCATTGGCTTTCTAAGGTCCTTTGACGGCAGATGCACCATACTTAACACAAAGTACAATTTGGCAAAAATTTGCTGAAAAGTCAGATGATGCTATCTTTGTTGGATATTCTTCAAGCTCTAAAGCTTGTAGAGTATACAACATCAAGAAACAACAATTTGAGGAGTCATCCAATATAGTTGTAAATGAGCACACTCATTGTGTTAAAGGAAATGGTCCTGACCATATGTTCAACTTAGAATTGTTTTCCAACTATTCTAAATAATCTTATGAGAATGTTTCAGCTGGAACAGGAACTCAAAGTGACTCTCATGATGATAAAATGTTTGAGTTGCCTAGACCTATTCCAAATTCTCCAAGAAGAAATGAAGAACAAGCTCCCACCACTACAAGTCCTGAAAGTCTGAATCTCTCACGAAACAATAGACCATCAACTAGTTGTAAGCTGAATGAGCATCAAGTCACTTCAGATGACAACTCAATTTCTCAACACCAAGCTGATAAAAATAGCTATATGGAGGAACAGGCAATTATTGATGCTATCTTACAACAGAACACCTTTGATGATGTTACTCATTCATTCAATCAATCTTCATTGAATGAAAGAGAAAATTCAGCTGGAACCAATATTAACAATCATGATATGAATCATTCAAATCTGGATCTATCTATGCAACTAGATGTTATTCCCAGAATCAGGATTCATAACACTCATCCAGCTAAAAACATCATTGGGGATGTCTTAGAAGGTGTGAGGACCAGAAGACAAACTCACAATGAGAATGTCTGCTTGTACTCATGCTTTCTCTCTCAAATGGAGCCTAAAATGGTAGAAGAGGCTCTCAAGGACAACAATTGGGTTGAATCAATGCAAGAGGAATTGCTTCAATTTAAAAGGCAAAAGGCGTGGAATCTGTGTCCACTACCACATGGTCTAGTACCCATTGGTACAAAGTGGGTGCTCAGGAACAAAAGGGATGATAAATGTTTGATTATCAAGAACAAAGCTAGACTTGCAGTTCAAGGATACACACAAGAGGAAGGAATAGATTACACTGAAGTATTTGTACCTGTTACAAGTCTTGAGGCTGTAAGAATCTTTCTTGCTTTTGCTACATCCAAGAACTTCAAAGTGTATCAACTTGATGTCAAATGTGCATTTTTGTATGGGAACATTGACAGAGAAGTCTATGTGTGTCAACCACCTGGCTTTGAAGACCCATAGCACCCTAACTATGTGTGCAAACTAGATAAAGCTTTCTATGGGCTGTATCAGGCACCAAGGCTGTGGTATGAGACGTTGTCTCAATTTCCTCTAAATAACGGCTACACCAGAGGCACCATAGACAAGACATTGTTCATAAGAAAATCAGGGAAGTACATGTTGCTTGTTCAAGTCTATGTTGATGACATCATATTTGGTTTCTCAAATAACAAATGTGTGAAGACTTTGAAAGCATCATGAGAAAGAAGTTTGAAATGAGTTCTATGGGAAAGATGGATTTCTTTCTGGGAATTCAAGTGAGACAGATGGAAGATGGTTTCTTTATAAATCAATCTAAATATGTCAAGGACATTTTAGAGAGATTTGAGATGAAAGACTGCAAGCCGGCTAAGACACCTATACAAAGAAATCACAATCTTTGTCCTAACTCCGAGGGGGAGGATACTGATCAGCATAAGTACAAGGCAATCATTGGATCTCTAATGTATCTCACTGCAAGCAGACCTGATATCATGTTTGCTACATGCATATGTGCAAGATATCAAGCTGCTCGTAAGGTGTCTCACCTCATCGCTGCTAAAAGGATACTTAGATTCCTTAAAGGAGCTCCCAAACTGGGCCTTTGGTATCCTAAGAACAAAGACTTCAACCTATATGGTTATACTGACAGTGATTATGGTGGTTGTAACATCAACAAGAAATCCACATCAGGAGGATGTCAATTTCTTGGTGGAAGGATCATCTCCTAGAAATATAAGAAGCAATCATGTGTCTCTACCTCAACTGCTGAGGCTGAATACATTATTGCAGCTAGCTGCTGTGCTCAACTGCTATGGATTCAAAATCAAATGTTAGACTATGACTTTAACTTCATGGAGACTCCCATTCATATAGACAACAAGAGTGCTATTTCAATAACTGAAAATCCAATCAAGCACACTAAGACAAAACATATCGACATCAGGTATCATTTCGTTAGAGATATTAATGAGAAAAATCTGATCAAATTAGTCAAAGTTGACTCAAATGAACAATATGTTGATTTGTTCACCAAAGCTTTTGATGAACAAAGACTTAAGTATTTAATTACAGGTATTAGGATGATAAATCTTGACTAATTATTTCATAATGAATGTTAAGTCAAATGTGTCTATTTACAACTTAAGCCCTGTTATAAGAGGTATTTCTTCAAAATTTTTAGTATAAACTCTTCCGAAGAGAAATTTACCCTCGAAAGATAAGTCTTACTCTTCTTCCAAAGGTAAATTCCTCTAATCTAGACAAAGAATTATGCTTCGGAAGAAAACTTGATCATGGATCAATCTTCTTCCAAAGGAAATTTTATACTTCTATGAAACCACATTTTCCCTTCGGAAGCAAAATAGTCTTTATGACAGATTTTGTTTCGGAAGCAAAATTTGGCTTCGAAAGATTTTCAGGAGAGAGAAACCTTAAAGTTCTCTCGGAAGCAGATATTGTTGGAAGAATACTTTAAAATTGTAACGGAAACATTTGGGTCCCACTCTTCAAAAAGTAAGATTTTGTAGAAGATTGTTGGAGTATTTTGAATAAAACATCCTTACCGCCTCTGTCAAATCAAGCCGCATAGAGTCATTTCACCTTATCGGTTTGATTTTTTACTCCATATTTAAAGGACTCCAACTCTCTTCTATACTTTCTTTACCACTTTCAAAACCCTAGAATATTGTTTTCACTATAATGTTCAAGCTTGAATCTTTTCCTTCTCAAAATTCCAAAACAATGGCTCTAAACCCACAACATAACCAAGTTGTTATCCTTGATTCATCTATGGATAGTGACTTTGCTCAAATCATCCAATTCCTCACACAATTCATGTACCTTACCGCTCTCACAATAAACCCTACCATCTACTCTAACCATATGTTTGATTTTTGGACAAATGGTCAAAATGAAGGGTAATTCGTTCGAGAGTCTGTGGACAAGAGATAGTGGTAAGTGAAACCATTATCAGGGAACATTTGGAGCTTCTTAATGCTGGGGCTCCAACTGAATTTCCAACGCCTGATTTGGAAGACACCTATACTCAAATGGGATATGGAGGTGATGTTAGTAAGTCTACTGTCTACAAATTCAACTTCTCCTACAACTGGAAGTACTTACTACACATTGTCCTTCATAGTCTGTCCAACAAATCAGGTGGTTGGGATCAAATCCCTTATGAACTAGGCTGTTTAGTTTATGGGTTGGTCAAAGGCCTGAGGTTCAACTATTCCAGGTTTGTTCTGAATAACCTGAGGGGAAATCTTATCAAGAATACATTCTACTTGTATCCTCGGTTCATTTAGCACTTCATCAACTGTGACCTAGACTTGGATAAACTAGAATACAAAGATATTTTAGTGGTTCCTCAAATACAGCCGGGTATCTTCCGAATGCTGAAGAAGATATTCACCAACTTCACTGGAAGGTTCACTCATCTGCTTCCAGGAATGCTTGAGCCCATGTCTCCTGGTGACATACCTGTTAAACCAACAGTTGATGAACCCATACCAGCAATCACCACTCCACTCCAAATAGCCTCCCTACCCATCAAACACTTTTACCAAAGACGTCCCAAGCGAACCCTTGCTCAATCTACTCTGATGAACAAGTCCCTTCTGTTCAGCCTAAAAAGGCTAGAGTGGCACACTGGGCTCCCACATAGCCTGAGGTCCAACCTTCCCCTCCAATTAACCTCAATATCAGTGTAGAGTCTCCTTAGTCTCAACCTGATGAGCCCATCACCCAAACCTCAAGCCCTCAGGATGAGTCACAATACTTTTCTGAGCAACCAAACAGGGATAGCCACATCACTGACTATGAGTCATTAGACGTTGACCAAGGCCCCGGTCATTAGGAATACCTTCCATATCCTTCACTGACCTTTTAAACCAAATTGATGAGCATTTCATGTTTCCTCAAAGCTACGAAGTTGATCTACCACACCTATCTCTAAATCAATAGAGCCAAAGGAAACCTCTGATCTCCGACCCACATCAGCAACCTATAACTGAGGTGAGTCCCACCGGTGTGTAGGGGACTCATGTAGGCTCAGCTGCCACTACTAAAAGTCTCTCATTGAGCTCTTAGGACAATGGTAATATCAATGAGACTGAGTCTACGACAACTTTACCCATTGACATCTCTGAAAGAGATATCCTTGAGCAAAGGTATCCAGGGCGCCAAGAAACCACTACTGGTGATGAGGATGTACATACTAGGTATGTTGTATCATCTCCCCATGATTCTTCACATGAAGATGAGGGAAGACTGAAACTCACCATTGAGTACCTGCTCTCTAAGGTCTCAGACCTTGAATTCAAGGTTAGGATCCTAAAAACCAGGTCTGCCACTCAGCAACTTGAGATTGAAGATCTCAAGGCAAAACTAGCTGAGACACAGATTGAGAAGTCTGTCAGGCATGTCCAAATCAAGGTTCTTTAAGTTCTTCCTCTAACTCATCTACTTCTCAAGATGATGCTACCAAAAAGGGGGAGAATGTACAGAAACAAGCTCATGAGGAACCTTAAATTTCTGAGGAACCTCAATCTCTGATGAGTCTTACAACTTTATCCTCCATTTACCCCACACAAAAGCAATCATCCACTGTGTTCCCACAACCACCTCCTTTGAGTTTTCAAGTGGATCCAAGGAGGCTCATTAGCCTTCACAAAATTTTCCACAATTCCTGATGAGTTCCTCACTTGAATAACCATCCCCTGATATTGCCATAACCTACTTTAGAGTAGAAGAACTTGAAAGGCTCAGTGCACCACCTATCACTCAGGTGGAAGTTGGTCAACCTAAGGTCACTATGGATCCTCAGATTCATTCAAAGGGGAAATAGGGACTGATGGCCCAACAACTATCTCAGTTAGGATAGATGGTGCAACATCAGTTTCTTTCGAAGCAGAAATTTCAGCTGCGGAAGTAATTGTTGAACTATCATCTTTGTCTGATGAACTGATTCTCACAGAGGCCATTTTTGATCTAGCCTCTGAGGTGAACGGTGAGGACTTTCTTACAACTCCAATTCTTCCACAAACACCTCAAGATCAACTACAAACTTCTCAACCTCATCCTCAGTCCTCTCAACCTCAACCTTCAAAACCAGAATCATCAAAGGAAGTATCTCCTCATGATTATAAAGGTAAGAGGAAGATGACTAATGAGGAGCTTCTTGAGGATGAGAGGCTAAACAAATTGAGAAGAGAGGGTAGACTCCCTACTGAAAAGTTGTTGGCTGCAAGTAGCAAAGCAGCAGCAACATCTCAGGAGTCTATCAATGAAAAGAAGAGAGTGGAGGCAATTGATAGACTCATCAACCTGGGAGTAGCAAATGAAGAAATGCTACTACTCCCAGTTGATGAGCTTATCAAATTAGAAGAGGCAACCTTGCTGCAAAAAGAAAAGGAGGAAGCAGCAAGGAGGGCCAAAGAGGAGAGAGCAAGAAAGTTGAAGGAAGAAGCTGAGCTGAAGAAGAGGAAGGAGAGGATAGCCTTCCTGTGCTCAAGAGGTTACTCTCAAGAGGAACTGAGTCCTCATGAGAATGAGATGATCCTGCTCCTTATCAACAGAGAGGAGGAACAAATCAGTAAGGAGAGAAAGAGAGCTGCCAGGGAGAAAGTAAAAGAGAGAAAGAAGAAAGAGGAAGAGGCAAAGCTTACAGCTGCCAAGGAGGTAGGAGATAAAGCCTGAATGAAGGCTTATCTCATTATCTCAGGGCACATGGCTTCACTGGCAGGCAAGTTGGGCCAATGTCAGAGAAGACCCTACAGCGACATGTCAGTGATATCAAAGCTGACATTCGCTTAGGAAGAAAGAAGGAGGCATCTCAGGAGATACATAGGATGAAACCCAAACCAGAACCCAAACCACTACCTACAACAACTGAAACCATCACTGAGCCTATACCTTCTCCTTCCCCATCAAACTGAACCCATCACTGAACCATACACCCCTGAACCCACACCATCCACACTACCACCACAACCTTCCCCTGCCTCTCAACAACCACCTTCACTACATATCCTACAACCCAAAACACAACCTAAAACCCAAACAATACCAACATCATCCTCTGAACCATCCAAAACTCTAACCTTAGAAGAAATTAGGGTGATCAAAAGAAGACTCAACAACTGCTTAAAAGTGAGTAGAATTTCTTATGAGGGAGGATTCATCACATTACAATACATTCATGGATCCTCAATCACCCTCACAAGAAATGCCTTTCTAGATCTACCTCAAGAAACCCTACACCAATCACTTAATCTTCTTACGTTAAGCTCTGATTCATTAAATGAAGAAGAGAAAAGGCTAAGAAGAAAATTGGTGAGCCTGCTGGACACTAGGAATGGGGATAGACTGCCAAACTTGCCCCTCATTCCTATGAACACAATAGTCCAGTGGAGGTTCGATGAACCTTCTCGCAACTTTGTTATGGAGAGGGAGAATGGAGAGGGAGAATGGAGAGGTAAACAGGTTCAATGCCTCCTCTCTGATACACTTAAGAAGATTTGATATTGCTGGGCTAGCAGAGAGACCATTCACCAATCCCTCTAACTCCATGATAGCTACTCACATCAAAAGATTCATTGACAGCCTTCATCTTCCCGAATTGAACAAAAGGCAAGAACTGAAGAGGAGTTAGAAGTTGAAGAAGGAAGTGTAGTTTTGGTATCATCAGCCTAGGGGTAGTTTGTTGGATCTATTGAGGCTGATGCAACCAAAACAACACTTAGAAGAAATCTGTACAAACTAAGAGAAGTCTTCTGAAGGTAATGCTGCAGCTTCCAAAGGAAATGCTGCAACTTCCAACGCTTCTATGGTGATCTTCCGAAGAGCTTCAGAAGGATGAACTTAGTCTTCCGAGACTTAGAAGATCTCCTTTTAAAGTAGAACACTTAGAAGAATGACAAAGTCTTCTGAAGACAAAGCCTCGGAAGAAACTGTGTCTTCGAAGTTTAAAATGGTTCGGAAGAACTTATTCTTTTGAAGCCATTTTACCTTCGGAAGAAACACAGTATGAACCAATGGACAAAGCATGGTCCGACTGACACTTGCTGCCTACTCTGATCCTCTGCAAGATGCCTTCCACATTCATGTGGTTGACCTTACTTTTGTTCACTGTTCACCATTCCTTAGTTAGTACAGCTGCCACCTTTAGTTGGTGACCAAAAGTTAAGTCATGGACCTGTCATGACTACCTTATCTTAGATAATACTTTATCTAAGATACCCTACCTCTAGCAATGTAGTATTTGTTTAGAAGTAAGTCCCAGCATGTTATATACGTATAACAAGCTGTAGATAGTAGTATATATAGTTGCTTATTGTAACTTAGTATCTATGCTTCTGCATGAGTCTTGTAATACTTATTTGAGAGATAATATATACAAGTATCTTGAAAAACCACTTCTTGTGTTCTTTACTTATTATATTATTATCAACTAAGTTCTTGATTCTGCGTTCATCAAATGACTGAGATTTAACAAGTTTGTGAGAAACACTAAGTGTTGAGAGAACCATATCGATCCTGTACCATCTCTAATCGTCACTGAACCGAGAACATCTGGAAATTCAAAGGTTATCCCGATTACCGACAAGGAAGAAGCCAAGAAAAAGAAAGAAACATCCTTGATTTCAAACTTCAACTGGAGTCTAGAGATTAAAGAAACTGAGGAAGAAATCAATCAGGCGTTAGTGGCTGAAGCGGTAAGTAATGATGAGGAGTCAGTAGAGGAGTTTGATCCTTTCAGAGAATTTAAGAATGAGAGCATGGGAGAAGCTTTTGATGGGAGTTTTAAGCAACAGGGTCAGGATGAAAAAATGAAGGTTGATAAAGTCAAAGAAAAGAAGGTTGATGAAGCTGATGAGTATAGAAAGCAAGAACAGGTTAACAAGATGGAGGTTAAGCTGGAAGTAAATGAAGAAAGGAAGACGGAAGAAAGTGAAGTTAAGAGGGCAAGCAAGAAAACAGTGGAGCAGGGGGAGGAAGAAAAGAAGAAGAATACCCCAGTTTGTCAGTGCGAAAAGGCCTTAGCTGCAAAAAATTGGTTATGGGCATTCTTTATGAGGTAATTCAAGACATGTGTTCTCCTCCATGTAAAATTAGATTATTTGGAGTTTATAAAGCTAATAGGTTGTTATTAGAAAATGAAAAAGAATTAATACAAGTAAATAAGGAACTTAAAACAAATGAGTCTAAATATTTTATCAAATTAAATGAAGCTTTAAAAGAAAATGAGCATTTAAAAATAAATCTTTTAGAATGAAATGTAGAAATAAATTCATTAACTGAATGTGTAGCACTTACTGAGTTTGAAACCAGCAAATTGAAAACCAAGCTTGAAAAATGGACAATTTCAGGGATGAAACATGAGGATCTTTGCAAGAAGCAAAGGGGAGCTAGAATTAAGACAAGATTGGGATGTGATGAAACCACTCATGTTTATCCTCCTCCAAGCACTTATTGTTATTCCCTATGCCTATACCTCATCCAACAAATGAATTGATTTAGAATGATACTAACAGTTTGTATGCAGGTTTAAAAGGAGTGAATCATAAGGAGATTGAAGAGGATTATGGTTACGGTAGCAGTAGTGGTTTGGGAAGATCTAGTTATAGCTTTTGTGATTCCAAAGAGTCTTTGAAAGACACTAGCTTAAGTAGTTTTGTATCCTAACAGTCAGTTTCAGACAATGAATTATGTAGTTCTAGTTCTTCTCAAACTTATTCATTGTCAAATGTTTCTAAATCAAATACCAATGTTCTCAATACTTGTGCTAATGAAAATGATGCATGTTCAAATGAAGCTTCAATTAGACTTATAGACTTAAATTGTTTTGAAAAGTTCCTCTCTCATCCTATCCCATGTTTTATCCCAATTCGGATTTCTAAATCGAAAGAAACAGAAACATCTTCCTCAGAGGTTAAAATTATTAATGTACATGGATCAGAATCTGCCAAAATTAAGGTCTTAAAAGAAAATTTAAAAGAATCATAGGATACATGCAACAATTATAATTCACATGTGATTGAATCTAAGGAAGATAGAGCAGTTGATCAAACTCCTGTTTCAAACTGCAAAAAGAAAGGTTTGAAATCCCATTGCTTTAAATGTGGGAAGGATGATCATGTAATTCAACAATGTCCAAAATACGTTAATAGAAATGTACATAATAGTTTTTTAGGAAATAGATTAAATCAATTTGTAAATAATTTCTTTTGTAAAAATTCTTATGCTCTAAAACCCAAGTTTGTCAAAACTTGGGTCCCTATTTTAAAGCCTAACGATCATTTTGTTCTAATGCCAAGTCATTCAAGAAAAGCTATCAATAGCTTATGGCATGTTGATAGCGGATGTTCCAGGCCTATGACCGTGTTGAAGGACATTCTCCCCAATTATAGGATAATAAATAGAGTATATGTTGCATTTGCTGGAGACAAGAAAGGTGGAAAGATGATTGGTCAAGTAGAAGTCTCAAATGGTTCATTGACTCTGGAGAAAGTGAACTATGTTCCAGAACAAGCATTCAACTTGTTAAGTGTATCATATATATGTGATAAAGACACTCCAGTATTGTTTATGTCAAATGAATGCTTGTTCTTGAAACCTGAGTTCACTATTTTAGAGGAATTAGTAATCATGCAAGCTCTAAGAAGGAATGATACATACTTGCTGGATATGGGATCAACATAATCCACCTCTACTATGACATGTCTCCTGTCAAAAGCATCATCATCCGAATCCTTCTGTGGCATAGATGATTAGGACAAGTTAATTTTAAAAACATAAATAAGTTAGTTCAGAACAATCTTGTCAGGGGGCTACCACTTAAGGATTTTTCAATGGTAGAAAAATGCATGGCTTGTGCTCAAGGAAAGCAGCACAAATCGCCACACAAGCTTAAGCTTGAAAATAAAATTTCAAACCCTCTCGAATTGTTGCATACTGACTTATTTGGTCCTATTAGTGTTAAATCTATCACTAAGAAATCTTACTATTTGGTTGTTACAGATGATTATTCAAGATACTCTTGGGTAAGATTTCTAGCAAATAAAGGAGACACCATAGAAGAGTTGTAGAAGCTGATCTGTCGACCATCAACAAACCAAAGGTTATGGCCATCAGAAGCGACAATGGAACCGAATTCAAAACCACATCTTTGACTCATTCTGTGCAAGGGAATTATTAGACAGTTTAGTGCTGCCAGGACATCTCAACATAACGGTGTTGTAGAAAGAAAGAATCAGACGCTTATCAAAGCAGCAAGAACTATGCTGATTGAGTCAAAGCTTCTAATTATTTTCTAGACAGAAGTAGTTAATTGTGCATCCTATGTGCTGAACAGGTAACTTATCATAAAAGACAAGATGAAGACTCTATATGAGCTTTTTTCATAAACAAAAACCCTTGATTGACTTCTTCTGTCCATTTGGTTGCTCATGTACTTTGCTAAATACGCAAGCTCAGAAGTCAAGTTTGGTGCTGTTTCTGACGAATGTCTCTTTGTTGGTTACTCTTCCACACAAAAGGCGTATTAGGTGTACAATAAAAGAACGTGCGTTGTGCAGGAATCGTTCTATGTAGATTGGCAAGAGTCAAATTCACCAAACATGAGGTCGGACCCAGAATGGTTTTATGACTCTAACACTTTCTTCAAATCTTTCAATCTTCCAATCCTTGACGATGATGTTGTTCGTCAAACTAGTGTGCAAATCATTCCTCTACCAGAACCATAACAATAACCACAACCACCTCCATAACCCGAACCTCACCCACAACCACAAATTGACCCTCCACCTCCACCTCTATTTGATATTCCATCCACACCTCCACCATAACCGACTCCTTAATCATAACCATCTTCCCCTTCACAACCATCGTTCAATTCCCAAACTGAATCTCCATCTCGTTCAAACCCATTAACCCCCAACACCAATTTCAAAACCCTAAAAGACCACCCATATGATTACATCATTGGTTCCATTACTGATGGTATGAGGATACGGAGTCAATCTGGATTGATAAATGAATGTGTCTATACATGTTTCTTATCTCAAATTGTACCTAAGAATGTCACAGTAACACTTCATGACCTAAGTTGGGTCGAATCTATGCAAATAGAGCTTCAGCAATTCAAGAAACTAAAGGTTTGGCAACTAGTCGATCTTCCTCCAAATAAGTTTCCCATCGGCACCAAATGGGTCTACCAGAACAAACAAGATGATCGAGGAGTTGTAATCAGGAACAAATCTAGGTAGGTTGTTTAAGGATTTGCTTAAGAGGAGGGAATTGATTACACTGAAGTGTTTGCTCCTGTTGCTCGAGTTGAAGCTATCATAATTTTTCTTGCTCATGCCACTCGAAATAACTTTAAGGTCTTTCAAATGGACGTGAAGTGTGCATTTCTACATGGGAACATTGATGAGGAGATATATATGTCAGCCTCCAGGTTTCGAGGATCCAAATTTCCTAGATAAAATGTATAAGCTTGATAAATCCTTATATGGATTACATCAAGCACCTCGCATCTGGTATGAAACCTTGACACAATATCTGCTCAGTAAAGGCTTATCTCGTGGTACTATAGATATGACACTATTCAAGAAAGAAGTTGATGGTAAAATGCTGATTGTTCAAGAATACGTTGATGACATCATTTTTAGGTCAACAAATGAGAAACTGTGTAGAGAATTTGAAGAAGTGATGAAGGATCGCTTTGAAATGAGCATGATGGGGGAGTTATGCTTTTTCTTGGGATTGCAGGTTAAACAAAAGCCTGATGGCATTCTAATTTATTAGGAAAAGTATGTTCTAGATATTCTCAATAAATTCAAGATGGATGATGCTTCTGCTGAACTCACCCCATTCACTGCTCAAACGTGCTTAAATCCGGATGATAATGGGAAACCCGTAGATGCTCTTCGTTATCGCTCTATGATCGGGTCTCTTATGTATCTCACTATGAGATGCCCTGATATTACATCCGCTGTGTGTTATTGTGCCCGGTTTCAAGCTAACTTGAAGGAATCTCATGAAAAGTGTTGATACACAATGGTCCTAGTTTATTTTACTTTAATGTTTATGTCTTTCACTTCTTACACAAATATAATTCAAGAACAATATTGTAATATGAAATGTATTTGAATGAAATGATATGTATTTGGATGTTTATTTAACCTTGATTATATCATATTCTTATAACTTTCATTATTATGTGCTATATGAACTATATATATAGGTTTGAGGTTGTTATGCACAGTTCTTAGTCAACAATGATTCAGAAATGTGTTTGACTTAGTCTTGTGGCTATTCATGCTAATGGACCATGCTTATAGACCAGACTCACGAATGGACCAGCTTATGGACTAGTCGCACAACAGAACCAGGTGACTGGATCAGTCGTACGACTAAGACATAAGATTGGCTCAGTCGCACGACTAAACCATTAGTGGAGTTCAGTCGTGCATATGAATCAATCACACGACTCAATCGCACGACTGAACCATGCAAATAGCTCGGTCATATGATTGAACACTGAAACCTATAAATACCATATAATTCATGGAAAAATGAAACACTTCGAATATTATTATACCCTAGCCGTCCAGAGCGTTTTAGTTCGTCCATCCAACTTCAAAGTTCGTTCCTGATCGATCTCTACTCATTCTTAACGTTTGTGTAATCGTTAGATTGACCAGGTTGTCGTTCTCACTGATTGGATCGCCAATCAAATAGGATTCTGCACTATTTGATCTGGTTTCACATTGAATCAGTTAGTACTCCGTACATACACGGTCCTAACATGTGGTATCAGAGCATTGGCTCGTGATTCTTCATGGATTCGATTAGTGTTCGTGTTAACTAACGTTTTAATTCAAAAAGGTTCTCGTTTTGACTCAAAAAAATGTTTTTGAAGTGTGCTTGATCCAAAAGTTTCATCCTTTTCGATTTACGGCAGATTAGGGTTTATGAACTATCGTTTTTGGTTTCAAAGTGTTTAAAGTTTTGAATTTTTCATTCACAACAGTTTCAGTCGCACGATTAACTCAATCGCACGACTGAACTCTAATCGCACGTTTCAACTTCACAATTGGACTTAGTCGTATTGCTCATTCTAAGATTAAGCTGATCTAGACAGTTGAACTCGTTCGTACTCCTCAATCTCACGATTGAACTCAGTAGCACTCTCCAATTGCACGATTGAACTCAGTCGTACTCGTCAATCGCATGATTGACTCTGTCATATACAAATATGTTCAAGTTTGAGACCATGGATGATCAGAACTCTGCTTTTTCTGCTGGTAAGGACTCACGGATCTAGAATCTATTGCTTCTAGAAAATGAGATTGGGAATCATAACAAGCCACCGAAGCTGTTAACTTTGGATGAATACCTGCAATGGAAACAACGTTTTGAAATTTATCAGAACGGTGTTGACCCTAACTTGTGGACAGCCATTATGACTGGATATTCTATACCAGTTGGTGCTAATGGGGTAAAGCCGACCTTGGGTGGTATGAATGAAGGACATAAGGTTGCACATAACGCTGAGAGGAAAGCGTATGCGTTATTGACACTATCAATCCCTAGGGACATCTTTCATCAGTTTTCAGAACATAAGCAATCGAAGAAGTTATGGGAGGCTCTGGAAAAGAGATATGGTGGCCATACAACCTTAAAGGCGCTGAAGGCTAAAGCTCTCAATAAGGAATTTGATAACTTCTCACCCATAGGAAATGAGAGGTTGGATGATATTAATAGGTATTATCATCTGATGAGTGAGCTGAATACAGACGGGGTTACTACATCAATGGAAGATAAAGTAGCAAGCTTTGCTGATGGTCTGCCAGATAAATGAGATTCGTTTGTGTCTAATCCGAGACAGAATGATACTTTTGCCACGGTAGACATCAATGATTTTATCTTGAAGTTAAGGGAAGAGGAACTAAGGTTGAAATACAAGTCTAAGAAATGATCTTACACCCAGAATCCTTCACTCTATAACGTTGCTTCTACCCCAGTTTCATCTGGAGCACCACTTCAGACAGCGTTTGTTTCCAACACGTCTGGAACTTCTCAAAGTGTCTCTTCGGGAAGTGAATCATCAGGCTCAACTGGAGCACCTCTTCAGACAGGTTCACCTGGAACCCAATATAGTATCCCTGACTCAAATCCTACTAAGCTGAAGACTAAGAATCTGGGAAATGTTACTATTGAAGTAGCAAAAAAGCATATGGATCTTCTCGCTGCGGTTGTACACTCGTATGATGGGTTGGTTGCTAGTAAGATAGGAAATTATCATCTAGCAGATGAAGACTATGAGCAGGTAAATGAGATAGATTTTGAAAGAATGGATATCATGTGGCTTTGGCAAGCTCAGTTAGAAGGACTAAAAAGTTTGTGAAAAAGACGGGCCAGAATCTAGTTGCCACCAAAGACACAACATTTAGTTTTGATAAAACCAAAGTTACATGCTTTTATTATGGTGAAAAGGGTCACTTTAAAGAGAGAGCGTAAAACCTAAGAAGACTAAGAAATGGTAACCATTTTCAATCATTCAACCAACAGGACAAAGAGAAGAAAGTGGCATCGACAGGTCAGGATTCAAAGGCATTGGTTGCTCAAGGAGATGAAGGATAGGACTGGTCCTTTAGATTTATGTCTGATGGAGATGCAAATGTGGCACTGGTAGATTCTAAAGACAAACTGTTTGATAAACATGCTTGTGCAGAATGTAATAAATTTCATGAATGCATAGACTTAAAATTTGCTAGGTTGTTAGATCACAACGACAGTCTGGTAAATGATTTGAAATTATGCACTGAGCTAACAAAGTTTTAAAACAAAATGAAAGTAGCTTTAAGGAATAACTTTATTTGTTAGGTGAAGAACTTAGGGAAACCGAGGTTGTTGCTTTCAATCAAGCTAATGATATTAAGTTCTATTTATCAACAATAAAGGAAACTAAGAAATAGAAAGCTATTTTACGAGTTGAAGTAGAATCTTTAAATCAAAAACTTCACAGTCTAGCTAGATCCTCTCACATTGTTTAGAACTTAGTAAAAGAAAGAAACAACGGGGAAGGGCTTGCTTATAAAGTAGCGCCGCCACCACATGCGATCCTTTTGAATACAAAATGTCGACCTATAAATAATAACCCTATTAAGGATCATGTGGTGACGACCCCTCTAGTCAGTGATCCAGATTCCACAGATAAAACTATGCAATCTGTTACTGAACAAAAGGCATCTAGTTCTGGCACTACAGATGGGGCTGTCACTGAAAACAGGGATGATGAGAATTACAATGCTACTCTTGGGTTGGGTTCAAAAGTTCATGTCTTAAAATCTAAAATTATAGAACCAACTCAGTCCAGAACTGCTCAACATCAAAATCTCAACAAAATGAAAGTAAAAAATAATCAAAATGTCAAACTAATAAAATTTGTTAAAGTAGGTAAGAAATCTAAAGTTGAGAAGAAAGAGACCAACCCTAGATCCTACTCTCCCCTACACAACATGTCTCCTAGACCCGTTGAGGGGAGATCATGTTATATTTGTGGAGAATGAGGACATATTTCTCCTAATTGTCCTTACTATCAGACACCTAGAAGAAAAATTGAACTTGTTCATGAAAACAAACCTAGATTTTGTAAAACAAGATCAAATACCCTCCGAAATACCAAAAGCAACACAGACAAGCTCCTGGAAAAGCTGTGTTAATTGACGTAAAACCTACGGATGAAAGCAAACCAAAAGTTCAAACTATAAACCAGTCGTCTGTTTATGACAAACAGGCCTTACACAAAACTGGTTTGTGGCAAGCAAAATTAACAAGTGTGTCTGAGAGTGAGGATAAGATGAAGGAAAATGTGTCTTCACCTTCCGAAGGATAGTGGGTGGAGTTTGTAATGCATGATGCCCCTGGGATACCCAAGCAAGTAAAGGCTTGGGTCCCGCTCTTGAACTGATCATTTCTGTTTTTGTGCAGGTTGTCCGCCACAACGCTATCACTAACACTTGGATTATTGATAGTGGGGCATCCAGGCACATGACCGGGAATCTATCTCTCCTTTTCAATGTTAAACGAATTAAAGGGGGACATGTATCTTTTACGGGAAATAAAGGAGGTTATATCACAACTCAAGGTGAAGTGGGAAATGAGAAGGTAAAGTTTGATAAAGTCAACTACGTTCAACAACTGGAGAACAATTTACTCTCAGTTTCTCAAATCTGCGACAAGGGCTTTAAAGTTGTGTTCGATAATAAGAGATGCTACGCTCTAAAGAAGGATTATGTTATCCCTGAGGAGAAAGTTCTAATGTCAGCTTCAAGATATAATGATCTGTATGTCTTGGATATGTCAAAAGCCTCAACAACTGAGTCAGCTGCTCAGTGTTTCCTGTCCAAAGCCACCGAGAGGGATTCTATTTCTTGGCATATGAGAATGGGACACATTAATCCTAGGAAGATGAATCATTTGGTTCAAAATCAACTGGTTAAAGGCGTAACAGTCAAGAACTTTCAGCTACCAGATTTCTGTATAGCATGCAAGAAAGGGAAACAAACCAAGAAATCTCATAAATCTAAGAAAGTTCACTCTATTGAGGTTCCACTGGAGCTGTTGTATATGGATCTGTTTGGCCCTGTTAGTACTAAAAGCATCGCCGGAGATTGGTACTATTTTGTAGTAACTGATGAGTATTCAAGATTTTCCTGGGTGATGTTTCTCAAAACAAAGTTAGGGACGTTTGAGTCTTTCAAACAATTGGTTACTACACTGGAGTCTTTGTATAAGCTGAAAGTAATGAAGATTCGTTCAGACAAAAGCACTAAATTCAAGAATCAGTGGATGGAGGCTTTCTGTCGAGAGAAAGGGATAGTTCATCAATTCTCTTCTTCCTATACTCCACAGATGAACGAAGTTACTGAATGAAAATATCAAAGTTTGATTGAAACTGCAATGACGATGTTGGCAGATTCAAAACTGCCTGTTCAATTTTGGAATGAAGTAGTACTAATGCATGCTACACTCTCAATCGTGTATTAATTGTCAAACGTAATGGTAAAACTTGTTATGAGTTGCTTCAAAGGCGTAAACTGAACTTGGAGTATCTGGAACCATTTGGAGGTCCTTGCATGTTGTTGAAGAAAACTCAGACTGGCAAGTTTAATGAAAAAGCTGATGAAGGAATTTTTCTAGGATATAATATACCTGACAAACGAGTTTACAAGGACTCTACGGGTCAAGTTGAAGTATGGTGCAACGTAGATGTGCCAAGATACACTACCCCCTGCCGGAAAAGGTCCATCACTTTTCTTTGATTATTATGGATTTTTCAAGTCCTTCAATCTTTCTCCTGCTTATTCCAATGATGAGGTAGCTGCTCAAATGATGTATGACGTCCTGAATACTCCTACTTCATACTCAAGCACTCCTGCTCCATTCGATGGTGCTTCTGGGGCTTCAGAGGTAGATCTGGAAGCCAGTGATCACTCTTCCGATGAAAGTACACCTGTAAATGAAGGTGAATTGGCTGAAATCTCTGGGGCAAATGATCAACCTGTCATAGATGAACCAGTGATTCCTAATCTGGAAAATGAATTAGTCATGCCTACAACTCCAGTTACAAGGATTAGTGTGAATCATCCCCCAGACAACATCATTAGTGATCTACTCTCTGGGGTTCAAACAAGAAATCAACTGTACACAGCTGATTATGCGGTAGTGATGGAAAAGGGATACATACATGATGGGGCATTTAGGTGTTTTGTTTCTCAAGTCGAGCCAAATTATATAAGTGATGCCTTGAAAGATGAGGCATGGGTAAATGCTATACAAGAAGAACTTCTACAATTTAAGAAGCTAGGAGTATGGACACTAGTGGACAGACCAAAGGGTGCAAAAGTAATTGGCACAAAATGGGTTCTTCGTTGTAAGAAAGATGACCAGGGGGTCATTATCAGAAACAAGGCACGATTAGTAGTCCAAGGGTTCAGACAAGTTGAAGGTATGGACTAGAATGAGGTATTTGCACTAGTTGCTAGGATGGAAGCAATTAGAATCTTCCTAGCCTATGAATCCTGCATGAAAATCAAGGTGTATCAATTGGATGTGAAGAGTGCATTTCTTTATGGTGAAATCCATGAGACAGTATACATTAGTCAGCCTGAAGGTTTTGAAGATCCTTATAATCGGGTCAGAGTTTATAAGTTGGACAAGGCTTTGTATGGGCTACATCAAGCCCCTCGAGCCTGGTATGAGAAACTCCCCGCACACCTGCTGAAACGTGGCTTTCGAAGGGAGTGATTGACTGCATGTTATTCATCAAAGAAAAAGATGGTGATTTACTGTTGGTTCAGATATACATGGATGACATAATCTTCGGTTCAAAAAACGAAGCATTATGTAAAGAATTTGAATTTGTGATGAAAGCTGAATTTGAAATGAGTGCAATGGGAGAGACAAAGTTCTTTCTGGGGTTACAGGTGGATCAGACACCTAATGGAGTCTTTCAACATCAGACCAAATACGTGGGAGACATCCTAATTAGGTTTGATATGGAAAATGTAACGGTTGCTGGTACCCCTCTTGCCACCAACCACGATGTGGCACTATATGAAAATGGGGATTTGGTAGATGCCACTATATATCGCGGAATGATCGGATCTCTAATGTATCTCACAACTTCTTATCCTGATATCATGTATGCCACGTGTCTTTGTTCCAAATATCAGTCAAAATCAAAAGTCAATCAACTGATTGGGGTGAAGCGGATCTTTCGTTATCTGAAGGGTACTCCAACACTCGGGTTGTGGTATCCTTATGATGATTACTTTGAACTTACAGCGTACAGTGACTCATATTATGGTGGATGCAAGATGAACTACAAGTCGACATCTACTGGGTGTCAATTTTTGGCAGGTGGTTAGTCACCTGGCAATGTAAGATGCAGATATCTATTGCTCTGTCAACATATGAAGCTGAATACGTTGCTGCTACAAGTTGTGCTCTCAAATCATCTGAATTCAACAGCAAATGCGGACTACAGTTTGAAATTTACTAACACTCCTATCTTTGTTGATAATTCCGCTGCCTTAGCTGTAACTAAAAATCCGATACAACATCCCAAGACCAACCACATCGGTATTAAATATCACTTCATAAGTGATTGTTTTGAAAAGGATTTAATCAATGTAATTAAAATTAACACGGATTTTCAGCGCGTCGATCTCTATACAAAAGCTTTTTATAAACCAAGATTTTATTATCTTTTATAGGTTAATGGCGTCAAAAAGAAAGAGGATGTAATTCCGGAGGAGTCGGGTTCATAGTCCGTTAGTATGTGTCTTCGTTTTCATTTTCTTTCTGTCAAATTTATTTTATTATATTTTCTTTTCCCTTTTATCTTAGAAAAATTCAAAAACATAAAAAGATTTTCTGTTTTAGAGTTTTAGGGGAGAATAGTTTAAGTTTTAGTATTTATTACTTAATAAAAAAGGAGGGGTGGGCAGGTAAGCTGGTAAGCAAAGACGTCAAATCCTAGAAATCAAGTCAGTACAGTGGAAAATGATAGTATACAGGCATCACCAAAAGATTTTCATTTTTACAATGTTATTTTGATAGTCATAGAAAATTATAAGGCTGAGAAGTCAAAGCCTAAGAAGCTGAAAAATGATAGTAAGCTGGTCTGTTATGGTAGTTACATGGAGAAAGTAGATCTAGGGATTGCAAGTCCATTATATGACGTGTCAGTAGATTCAACACAATAGACTAGTAGACATCATTGGTGAATCACGCAAATTAAATTAATCAACAGGTTGTGGGTTCTCATCTTATCCGTGCTCTACATAATCAATAAATTTCCAATAAGGAGTAAGGAGCAAAAAGGAAGCCACAAATATGTGCGAATGACCAAAACAATGAGCAAAGCACATGACAAATGTGAAACGCAATCAAGTTAATGAAAAATGCAGTTGCTACATTAAATGTATACTAAAATTGCTCCAACAAGAAGATAGGTTGTGTGCCTCTCTGCTATGCGATGGCACTGACTTGAGGATTAGCATAACCTATATATTCTACGAATTCATTGTTATCTGCGCCTCTCTGCTGTGCGATGGCACTGACCTGAGGCTTAGCCTCTCTTTGAAAGCTCTTAGAATAGTTTCTTCTTGGCAAAAACCCGTAGACCGCTCAAAAATCTCCTGAGGAATGTTGATATATAAGCTATTTGTTGAACCAATACACCTAAATAATCACCAATGTGTGTCAAAAAAATTTGTGTATGGATTTAAGTGGACAAACATACTGATAAAAAGTCTCGATGTTCAAAATCAATGTGTGCTATACAACAGCTCTAGCATGCTTTCCTGTTAGTGCTTTTGACTCTTAGATGAATGAGATTCTATGAATTGTAAATATATTGTTCTCTGTTATTGATATAAATACAAAAAGTCCCAAATGATTGTGTGTTTATGCATGTCTGATTCCATTTGAATCTTTCTAGAAATGATGTTAATGCTTGAAGCTGTTCTGCTCAGGGGGAGAAATCGTTTAATTGAAGTTAAAATGTTTTCAACCCTCCTCAAATAAAAATACAAAAATACGTCTGATTTCAGTTTCATTTCAAGTTTTTTTTGTTTTAGTTATGTTTGTATTGAGTCGTTGTTGGACTATGTGACCAGACTAAACTCTGTGACTGTCACATAATGAACCGAACGTTAACTGTGAAAGGCTTGTTTCTAAAAAAGATAAAAGGATAACGTCTGAGGTGATCAAATGGTTTTCATTTAAAAGGATCATGTCTGAGATGATCAATGGTCATAATGTCAACTATCAAAGATAAGTATGTGATATACTGGGCCAAACGAAGTCAAATCCATAAGTATGGCCCAATTGCATAATTGGACCATTAATATGGGCCAGTCACACGATTGGACCATAAGTATGGGCCAATGACATGACTGGACCTCAAGTATTGTTCAATCACAAGACTGGACCATGAGGATGGCCGAGTCGCACGATTGGCAAACTCAGTATGAACCAATCGTGCGATTGGTTGAACGCGTATAGGTCAGTCGTACGACTGAACCTCAGTCGCATGTATGAACCATGCGTATGGGTCCTGTCTCATGACTAAAAACGAAATCAGTATAAAAGGAGGTCAGTCGGTCGTAACCCTACACTTTATTTCAAATTTTCTCAAGTACCCGGTTACATAGAGGACCCCTTTTTCAAATTTTTCCTTGTGAACTCACCTGATTTCTCATTGTTAACTGATACACATTCATCTACAGGTACAGTTCAGATGAAATCAGGATACATGAATACATTAAATCGATCAAAAGTGTCCGAATGATATAAAACTTAAACCAAACTGAATAACTCTAAAATTGGACCTTTAAATGGACTAAAAACTAAACTTAAAAGATCACAGGGGTAATGACGAGTCTTGGTGCTTCTAATGACTTTAATCTTGATATCAATATGGCTGCTTTGACAAAGATTCAAAATCTCAAACTCGCACAGTATGGATGCGACTGGACATACTGATGAACTTCAATCGCATGATTGAATCATGCGCATGATTCAATCGCATGATTGACTCAGTCGGTGGTTTAGTCGCAACACTGGCTCAACCGCATGTCATGACACACGACTAGGCTCAGTCGGTTGCTCAATCATACGATTGAGTTCAGTCACATGGTTCAAGCATACGATTGAACCAGTATGATATGATCTGTTCGAACTCAAATGTTCTTTCTTGTAAAGGGATCTAATATGTTTGTTGCTTTTGTTGCAGTGAAATGGTTGATAGACGGACTATGAGTACTAAGCCCAACATCTGTCCTTATCTCATCACGCCTTCCCGAAATTCTACAGAGTTTGTTAGGATTATAGAGTTCCTACGCCGATCCAGGATATACCAAGCTATCTCGACTCCCTGCACACCATACCGTTCTCTACATCAGGCATTCTGGGAGAATACCGTAGTTGAAAGATCTGTTGAGCCTTTCAGGATCCGGAGCTCCATCTTTGGACAGGACATAGATATAGGTGATGACGATTTGAGGAGGAAATTGGATTTGGGAGATGACATGGATTATCCCACCAAGCTACATCCCATGACGGTTAGGGGATGCTTTCTACGGATTAAGTACGCCGGTGACATCAATGCCGGCGTGCTTAATAAAAGCAACATGTGCCTACCATTCAAGTATTTGGCACTTGTGGTTCTAAAGTGCATAGCCTCATGACGCGGTGGTTTCGACGAGATGAGCGATTAGATCCAGAAAGCATTTGTTGCGTTACTGCTGAACCACCCGTTCAGTTTCTCCAAGATTTTCTTCAATTACATGAGGGAGAACATCTAGGCCAAGGGGAAGGAGAGTTTTTGCATGTATCCCCAGTTTCTACAGCTGATTCTCAACGAGAAGCTACCTAACCTGCCTAAGCTTAAGGACGTTGAGGTATCATTGGAGGAGATGGATAATATGACTTTAGGCAGGATGAAGGTATACAGGGGAAAGCAGACTAAGCCCCTAGTGAGAAGGTTGTTTGGCCATCTGGCGAATGTTGATTATGTAACGCCGGCCAGGAGGAAGTGGCGCCATGATGATAACGACTCGGATGTTGAGCACGTCTTGATTCCTGGTGATGACGAGGATGATGAGGATGATAACCACGATAAGGGTCAAGGTGGTGGAGATGAGGGCTCGAATCAATCCAGAGCCACTGACACATCTATTATCCAACTACCACCACAGCAGGGTGGCTCATCAGATACTGGTGGGTCTGAGTAAGCTGCCATCCACCAGGATTTCTTGATCAGTGAGGATATTAGGAACTTTGATCTAGAGGAAGAAGATGATGATTTTGAAGAAGAGCCTCTAGTGAGACAGGTCGGTAGCAAGTGGGTAGCTATTAAGAAGGGAGAGGAGGTGGTTGGTACCTGCTAGGCTCGGTTAAAGGGTGTCAATACTGAAGAGAGTGATCCATCTTATACACCTGACCAGCCCATCAACCTAGGGGGAGCCACGATTGCTAAGAGGTCTAGGAGGAAGAGGATGGCCCAACCCTATGGAAAGAAGGGGAAACACCAAAAGATCATCTTGTTGAGTTCTTCCACCACCACTGCCACTACCACCCCCACAGCCACTACCACCATCACAGCCTCTACCACCAACATACCCACCACCAAACTTACCCCCACATCTTCCTCACCCTCAATACCCAAAACCACACCTCCACAAGCCATACCTATCCATTTACACCACATCCACAAGCACCCAACCATCTCCCAAGCCGAAACATCCACCCAAATACCACCTCTACAGAGCACTACTCTACCCACTGTTAGGTTAGAGGAATAGCTTGCAAGCCTTAATAGGCTAGTTCTCAAGCTGTTCGTGACTGATGATCTTCAGCCTAGTCAAATGAGCCAACTGATGGCAGTGAATACAGCACAGGGCAAGCAAATAGCCAAGCTTACAGAGAAGAACGAAGCTCATGAGCGGGCTTTAGTTCGAGCTTATAAAGCCCTTCAAGCTCAAAATGAGCTAGTGATAGTATCAACAAAGAAGATTGAAGATCTGGAGAAGAAGAACAAGAAGATAATGTTAAGGTTGAAGGGTAAGAGGGAGGAGCCTCTAAAGATAAAAGGAGACGGATATGATGACGGTGATGATGATGACGATTCTAGTGATGATGAATCAGAGGATGAGGGTGATGAAGAGGTGGTTGGTGATAGTGGAGTGGAGAAAAAGAAAGACAATGATAGGGATGATGACCCGGAAGGTGATGCTAACGTGTTAGCCTCAATTCAAACTATGAGGGAGAGACGTACAAAGAAGAATCAGGATCAGGGAACCTCGTCCTCAGCTCCTCAAGCAGATGAGCCTCAACTTCCAGATAAAAGTAATGATTAAGAAAGTTTATGTAATTTGAAACTTTTTGTAATTGAACTTTGTATTACCTTAATGTAAATGATGATAATTTATGTTTAATGCCTTAATGATTCATTAATGTGTGGTTTGTTGATTATTCTATCAAACAAATGAAACTCAACAGGTTGACGAATACAATGTCGCTCCCCTTCAGCATATTAAGACTCAACATACAATGATTCTTGATTTGCAAGGGATATTAAGATGATCTGTGAGTTACACACCAGAAGAAAGGGAGATCATACACGATCTATCTGATGAACAGCTCGCAGAGATATTCAGACTGAAACCGGACGAGATAGTCAAAGATGCTCCTGAAGTGGATGTTGTTAGTGATGAAGATCTGCAAGGAGTAGTGAGATAGAGATAGAGGATGTCACGTCAGATCACTATCCTCAGTACACAAATATAGATGGAGATGCAATACCAGACTTGGGTGAGACGTTTGTTAGTGACGCATTTGACAAGATCAATGAGAAAGCAACTGAGAAAGAAGAGGCAGAAGGTAAAGCTCAAGCTACTGATGCTGATGTTGAACTAAGGAAAGCTGAATGCGTTGCATGTTTAGCAGAGATGAAAGCTCAAAGAGAACCTCCAAAGCAAAAGGCCTACACCAAGCTGTATAAAGTTAAGAGACATCAGAAGGTGTTGGACAAGATTATCAGTTGGGCTTATTTTGAGGACTTAGATATCCGTGCTGTGAAAAGAGAGAAAAGGATCGAGTACTACAGATATCCACATGATCTGAAGACTCTCCCAGGATTTGAGTTAAACAGACTAGCATGCCTAGATCTGTTATATGCCAACCTGAGGAAAATGTCAGGATGGTTTGAGATTACATTAAAGAAGGAATACCACACGAGATGGGTCAACTTAAACCTCAACAACCGAGGAGGTTTCTTCATAAAACTGAGGTTGACTCGATCTCTAGAAGAAGGAAGGTGGTGTTGAAGTGGAGACCTCCAAGAACAATGTCAAAGATTCCGTTGAGGGAGATGCCATAGGATTTCACACTTTACTTTAAGTGGTGGTATTATGATTGGAGGACGGGTGAAGTAGTGATTGTGCTTAACCGAGATGGAAAGATTGAGACAATCAGGGTATTCAACCCAATGTGGCTTACTAACTTGTCTCCAAAAGATGTTTATACTTTATACAAGTGACCATTGTTCTATGATACACAAGACATTGTACAAGCTCTCCAGTTCAAACATGTTATAAGACTCTGCTTTGCATTCGAGATTCATGCAGGAGTCACTAAAGAGGAAAAGTACAAGAAGTTTTAAGAGCATGTGAGGAGTGTTAGATAATATATTAAACAAGGTCCAAGGGGGAGTTTGTTGATACACGATGGTCCTAGTTTATTGTACTTTAATGTTTATGTCTTTCACTTCTTACACAAATGTAATTCAAGAATAATATTGTAATATGAAATGTGTTTGAATGAAATAATATGGGTTTGGATGTTTATTTAACCTTGATTATATCATATTCTTATAACTTACATTATTACATGCTATATGAACTATATATATAGGTTTGAGGTTGTTGTGCATAGTTCTGAGTCAATAATGATTCAGAAATATGTTTGACTTAGTCTTGTGGCTATTCATGCTAATGGACCATGATTATGGACCAGGTGCATGAATGGACCATTCTTATGGACTAGTCGCATGATAGAACCAGGTGACTGGATCAGTCTATGACTAAGACATAAGAATGGCTCAATCGCACGACTGAACCATTAGTGGAGTTCAGTCGTGCGTATGAATCAATCACACGACTCAGTCGCATGACTGAACCATGCAAATAGCTAAGTCGTACGACTGAGCACTAAAACCTATAAATACCACATAATTCGTAGAAAAATGAAACACTTCGAATATTATTATACCCTAGCCATCCAGAGCGTTTTAGTTCGTCCATCTAACTTTAAAGTTTGTTCCTGATCGATCTCTACTCATTCTTAATGTTTGTTTAATCATTAGATTGATCAGGTTGTCATTCTCACTGATTGGATCGCCAATCAAGTAGGATTCCGTACTATTTGATCTGGTTTCATGTTGAATCAGTTAGTACTCCGTACGTACACGGTCCTAACAAAAAGGCTGTAAAACGAATCTTTCGGTATCTTAAGGGTTCCTCTTGTTTGGGTCTTTGGTATCCAAAGGGAGGGAATTTTGATTTACATGCCTATTCTGACAGTGATCACGGGGCTTGTAAGATCAATAGGAAATCGGTTACTGGCGGATGTCAATATCTCGAGGATTGTCTTGTTTCATGGCAAAGCAAGAAGCAGACAACTGTATCATTATCAATAGGAGAAGCTAAATACATTGCTGCATCAAGTTACTGCTGTGAAGTGCTTTGGATCCAGCATCAAATGATGGATTATGGCATCAATTTCCTTCATACACCACTCTTTTATGATAATGAAGCTGCTATTGGAATTGTCAAAAATTCAATTCATCACACTCGCATAAAGCACATTGAAACAAGGATTTATGCAATCCGCGATGCACAGAAAAAGAGTTTCATAGATATTATACCAATAGACACAAAAAATCAAAGAGTAGATCTTTTCATAAAAACATTTGATAAAGCTCATTTTTATGAAGTGATCTCTATGTTGGATTTAATATCTTTCTAAAAACACTTTTTAAAATAAAATGTCTGAAAAATATTAATATTTTTTTTATTTTTTATTTTTTATTTTTTTATTTTCTATCTTAGTTAAATCTTAATTTAAAGTCTTATGTTGATAAACACCTTCTGATAAATCTTGCTATCCCATATTTTGTCACTATTATAATATTTACAAAAAATATATATAAATTTCTCTTATATAGTATTTAAATAGAAATTTAGGGGAGAATAAACTTTTAAAATTTTGTCTTATCAGGAACCCCAGAAAAAGAAGTTAGAAAGAGGTCAACAGCTTGTGTTGGGATATGCATGGTAGACTCAGCCTGAAAACAAAGTAAACAGTGATTGTGCAGCCAAACTAAATATCAAGAACTCGATGATAAGGATCATTCTCATGACATTTTGGACTGCAAAAAGATACAAGTCTCATCAAAAACTTTGTTGAGAGTGACTGATTTCTGTCCTGAGTCTGTTCTAAGTTTGTGTTAGGTCCAGGTTATTAAGATTTACTCAATCCTTTAGCCCAAATACAAAAATAAAATGCGTATTTATCTTCTCTGCTATGCATGAGCATTGACCTGGAGTGATGATCTTCTCTGCTATACGGAAGCATTGACCTGAAGATCTCATCAACACGCTTAGATAATCTTCTCTGCTATGCGTGAGCATTGACCTGGAGCTCTCATCTTTTGGAAAAAGATGATCATCTCCTCTGTTATATGTGAGTATAGACCTAGAGCTATCATCATCAGTTATAGAGTCTGTATAGTAAAAGTGTCTCGTCAATAATCTTGCTATCATGTGTGTGCATTAGTGTCAACTCAGAACTATTCAAGCAAAATCAATGATTACACTCAATAAACCTTGATGTCGAGATGATTTCTTTGTCAAATGTCTGTGGGGACCAAGTTACTGGAGTTTCTTAAATTAACTCAAAACATGATAAAGACAGCTGCAGTTTACGTGTCGAAAAGAATAAGGCATGGGTTTAAGTGGATAAACATATCATCAATCTCGCAAAGTCTTGACTCTCTAGAAAACTTCGAGAAAAAGATGCCATTATAATCTTTTACTCTTTATTTTAAGTTATCCCTTACTTTATTTTAAATATTAGTTTTATTTTATTTTATCATAGTTCGTTTTTTTTGGTGTACGTATGATGGGATGAAGAATTTATTTTCATGAAAATGTTTATCAATATAAAGTTTAAAATTTGATTTATAAAGTTTTAAATTTGATTTATAAGATTTTAAGAAATGTTTCAAAAAATACAAAAATTTTCAAAATTTGGCTTGAGCAAAACTAAGTTTCGCTAAGAGATTCGCGCAGCGAATCTATAGATTCGTCGGTAATCACGCTCATTTGTGAGTCGCCTGATTCAATCAGTGTTTCGGAGCGAAACTATTGTTTCGCTACAGCGAAACTAGGAGAGTTATATTGCACGGTGTAAGAATAGATCTACACAATCGCTCGTAGTTTCGCAACCCTAGTTTCAAAAGGCGAATCTCTGTGTCTATCATTGTATTGATTTCTATCACAACAAAGTGTATAAAAGAGCTTAGGTAGGTATAGCGAGAGTTATACTAAGGATTAATCAAGTCCTTAACCTTTGCATTGTCAGATTAGGCTGATTCGCAGAGGTTAGGATTCGCTATTCTTCGTTCAGCGAAACTACTACCTTTCCAGTGAATCTGAACGAAAGTTCAGAGTTCTCAAGCGAAACTGTAGTGTTGTGCTATCCGAGCACACTTGATAGTTTCGCTGGGGAAGTTTCAACGAGACTATAAGTTCGCCCAGACACATAAACTTGTAAAATGATTTTAGGTGAAACTATAGATTCTCTAGCGAAACTATAGCTTCGCTTTGAACGAAACTATAAGATCCAGTTGAACACATAATGAATGAGATGATTCGAGTGAAATTATAATTTCTGCTAAGCAAATCTATAGTTTTGACTTAGCAAAACTATAGAATCACTATGATACTTGGACACCCAAAACTTAGCGAATCTATAATCTGGCTTGAGCAAAAGCGAAACTGTAATTTTTAAAAAAAACTTTTCTTCTGCTTTGTATAGTTCTGTTAGTGCTTCTTGAAAGATTAACATGTTGTCTTTATGTGTCTTTTATGTTTTTGTCATCGTACAGGGACGAGTTCTGTAATTAGTTAGTTCCTTTGTTTAT
The DNA here is from genome assembly GCA_024085815.1 of Flaveria linearis. NCBI lineage: Eukaryota > Viridiplantae > Streptophyta > Magnoliopsida > Asterales > Asteraceae > Flaveria > Flaveria linearis. Next base: position 67,181,793 of record CM044001.1, on the reverse strand, counting down.
TGATAGTATATATAGCTTAGACTTGTGTAGATTAGAGAGACTTGAACAAATCTGTTACTGACACTTTGTACTTGTCTTTGCTATTATCAATAAAATCTATGAATTTTTGTTGATATTGTGCTTTGATTTGATTATTGTGTTTGTAATTCATTGAATTTTCCTCTAATATCATCACAGATCTATACATTTGATCCTATCAAATGGTATCAGAGCTGTTGATTGAGTGAACTGAGTTTTTGTCAAACTTTGAAAACTCATATTTCACTTAATTCTATGATTGATAAGCAATTCAATTGAAATATTATGGATTTCAGTTGTGTTTCATCATCAGAAACATGAATTGAACCACAATTAGCAGTCAAATTCATCAAATTTCAGAGATTTAGTCGAATTTGGGTTCTAAAAGGCTTCATATTTGTCGAACTAAAATTTGAGAGATTCACTGATTTGTTGTTGATAATCAAAGAAATTGAAGTTAGAAGATTGTTTATCAGCATTAAATCTACCTAATTGGAAGATTTCAATCCAATTCATCAAGTTTTGAATGATTTTAGAAGAATTGAGTTCGTTACATTCATAAGAACATGATGAATGTGGCGCATTAGGGTTGAAAACTTCTGAAATTGCCTATGTATTTTGGCGTTTGACAACTGTTCAAGCGCTTTACAACTATGGAGGCGTTTTCAAGTTAGGCGTTTTACAACTGTTGAGGAGTATCTAAACTGTTTGAGCATTTTGGAATTACTCAAACTAAGTAATTCTAGGCGGCTCAAAAGTTTTTATGCGCATTACAACTGTTCGGGCGCATCAACTTTAGGCATTTTGGAAATTTTTCTAAGGCAATCCCTTAGACGTTTCTTGTTCAAATTCAGGAGTTCCACAACTGTTGGGACATTTTAAGACTATTCAGGCGCATCATCACTTAACACTTAGAATTTTATTTTTCCATAATAAACTGAAAAATCCAAAAATATTTTCAATTCATTTCTTTAATTCAAAAAATTAAAAATCAACAAAAAAATGGCGAAATCAGAAGGTTCAGAAAATAGAGTTTCTAAACTTAAAAACAGAGCATATTTTAAAAATTTGTCACTTAGCTTAAAACAACATTTGAATTCCGTTGAAACTGATCTTTGGAAATCTATTGAAAAAGGACCATACATTCCTATAACCACTGATGGGCCTGACAGGGGTTTTGTCTATAATAAAGATTCATAAGAACCCTACCATGAAGATGGTTTGCAAGGAGATGATTTAAGAAAGGTCAAGAATGATATCAAAGCATACTCCTTGATATGTAAAGAACTATGTTTGGAAGTTCTAGAAAGGCTTGATGGATATCAGACTGGATATACCATGTACAAAGCCTTAAAAACCATATGTGAAGGAGGAAAAGAGTTTCAAAACCTAAAGAAACAAAAGTTGAAAAGGCTGTTACAACTGTTTCAACATTTGTCTGGTGAAACAGTAAACCAGATGATGAACAGATTTGTTCAGCTCATAACTGAGATGTCAACAGCTGGCATCAAGCATGATCTTGAAGATCTAAATCTCAGACTACTTATTGCTTTACCCTCATCATGGAAACAAACAGTGACATTGTTAAAGCATACTGAGAAGTTTCCCATGGATCTAGATCTGCTTGTTGCTAAAATAGAGTCTGTTGAAATTGATGAAAGCTCAAGGAACAATGATAGAGCAGCATCAGTGTCACAGTATCAATTTGTTGCATCTCCTGCAAACTCTGTTGAGAATGCATTCATGGTAAAGAGTGAGAGTGTTCCAGAAGAAGAGGGAGATTTATTTGTTGGAGCAGGATTCTTCACTGATTCATCATTCACAAGTGTTCATGCTTATACGACACAGTCTCAACCTTAATCTCCTCCTAAATCTCAAAGTTCTAATGTTCAAACAGAGACTCCATCAACTAACTCTGCTAAATCTAGCAAAGTTAAAGATGTTATAAACATCCTATTAGAGGATGAAGAGTCTAAAATGTTTTCACTACATTCATGGCTAGTTTTCAAGCATATCAAGGTAGCTATTTAACTCAGTTAGACCTTCTTTTGTAGGATTTGTTTGAGATGGATCCTGAAGATGATGAAGAGATGGATCTGAATTGGCATATGGTGATGATTGGCTATAGTACACAAAAACACTCATATGTCAACAGGAAGTACAAGCCTAATGCTGACAAAACTGTTGGTTTTGACAAGTCAAAGTCAAGGTGTCTTAACTGCAACAGTTATGGACATTTCTCCATTGAATGCAAAGCTCCCAGGAATAATGGAGGAAATGCTCAATCAAGTTCTGGCAATCAAAGGTTTCAATCAACTTAGATGACATTTCAAAAGCCTTATCAAAGTCTTCCTATGCTTGAGGTTAAAGATGAATCAAAATCATCTGAAGAGCCCAAGAAAGCTCTTGTAGTCAGCATTAAAGATGGATATGATTGGAGTGCATATGCTGAACAATTTACTAATGATCTAACCTTAAGTTTATCTTTTATTACAGAAATTCAGGGGGAAGATTGGTCAGAGAATAGTGATCCAAAAGTGGAAGGTGAGAATGAAGAAGATGACTATGATTAGAGTGACAAATCTGATCCTAAGGAGGATACAGATGAGGTAGCTCTAATGGCCCAATCTGATCAACCCAAGGTTGACACTTCATCCTCAAACTCTAAAACCTCATCCCCAAAATTTCCTAAAATACCGTCTGAAGTAAGAAAGAAATTATGCACTAAATCATGCTTCGACCATGTTGAATACTATCAAAGCTATTCATATAAAATCTTTGAGAAACTTAAACAAGAAGAGTCAGTGCATAACAAATTAAAATCTGACCATAAAATAGCAGATCAAAAGATCATTTCTCTTCAAACATCATGGAACTAAACGATAAAAGAATTAGAAATTGTTTCTAAACAATTGAAAGAAAAAAATATTGAACAGGAGAAGATAGCACATGCTGCTACTCAAATGGATCTTGCTAAAGTTAAAAGTTCAAAAATGATAGTTGAAAAACTGGTGAGTGAAAGAAAAGATAAACAAAAAGCAGGATTAGGATTCACTCATGCACCTATGCCTGAATCAATAACAAACACTTTACCAGAGAACTTTAATACGCATGATCATTCTCCTGAGAATAAGGCTAAACTCAAAGCCTTTCAGAACAAAATCAAGAATTCTAAATGTGAAGAGGAAAAATGTAATGTAAAAGTTTTTATTGAAAATGATCAAGAAAAGATTAAAAATGGTCATCCAATCAAGATAAAATCTTATGAACCTAAACAGAAAAATCAGAACACTTTTGATCAAATTTATTTTGTATTGGAAGAAGTGAAAGTTAAAAGCAAAGATACAGCTAAACATCAGGAAGGAACATCAGAAGATTCAAACTCTGTTGATCTAAAATAGAAAGATAATTTAAAAGAATCGTCACCTGAAGATGTTCAATCTAAAAGTAAACCAAGTTCTTCTAAAGCAAAGAATCAAAGAAGGAGAAGGAAATCATCTGAAACCAAAACTGAACAAAACAAAAGTTCAGAATATCTGATCAAACCAACAAATCAAACAAGTAAACTCAAACCTATAAAATTTGTGTCAGCCAGTTTGTTGAATATGAACTCTCTTCAATAAAGCAAGATATGTCCTAAGAACAAATCTCATTCTGATCTGAAAACAGGTTCAGATTCTAAGACTTCTGCTGTTACAAAAAGATTTGTTCCTAAGGAATTAAAGAAGGAAGTTCATGAACAAAAGATGAAAAGTAATTTGTCAAAGGACAAAATTGTCAACTCAAAATTAACAAGTAGTCATTAAATCTCCTCAAAGGTACTGTGAAATATGTGATATGAAAAATCACAATACTACTGAGTGCTTTTTCGATAAGTACTGTCACATGAGAAATCAATATAAAGCAGATTGTTATTTCAGCAAATACTGTACTTATTGTGATGAGAAAACTCACAATACTGAGGATTGTAATTTTAGAAAGAGTTCACCTAATGGAAAATTTGCCAATTCAAACATGAGCAAAGGTTATGTTAATCCTCAGTATATGAGAAATCAAACTGATGGATTTCAACGATTAACTAACCAACCATCTTTAGGACTGAGATCTTTTCAAAAGAACAATTATTTGAGGCCAAAACAAGTTCTGAAAGAACAATTCATATCAAGATCTATAATAATGACTAATAAAAATGTAGGTAATCAATACTTTTCAAAAATTGATCACTCAAATGGTATGAATGTTCATAAAAATAATCCCCAACAATTTCATAACAAGATTGGTAAATTCATTAAGAATAAACTTGATTTGAATACTCTTCATTTCAAACAATTTACCATTGTTGATAAATAAGGAAAACCCAAGACTATCTCGGCTTGGGTAGATATCTCAACTTAATTTTCTTGTTATGCAGGTACGCCCGAGAAGACCACTCAATACATGGTATGTGGATAGCGGGTGTAGCCGGCACATGACAGGCAATCCTGCCTTGTTACAAGACTTTAAGTTAAAGGATGGAACACATGTCGCCTTTGGTGGTGATGCGGGTGGAAAAATAACAGGAGAAGGAACAGTATCAAATAGGATAATAAGCTTCGACAAAGTCAACTTCTGTTCATAGTTGAACTTTAATCTTTTAACGTATCCTAAATATGTGATAAATCATATTCTGTTTTGTTTGATGATTCTTTCTGTTATGTTTTGAAGCCAGGATTTCAGATAGGCAAGGATTGGGTAATTGTTAAAGCTAAAAGGGATAGAGATGTATACAAGCTGGATATGTCTTAAGTTGATCCTTCAACAGAAACAACTTGCCTAATTGCTAAAGCATCAAATGATGAAAGCTAGCTTTGGCATAGATGTCTCAGACATTCAAACTTCAAGAACATGAACAAGTTTGTAGCAGGAAATCATGTCATTGGACTTCCATCCAAGAAGTTTGCAACAATTGATCACTGCTCAGCATGTTTGAAGGGAAAGCAACATAGTGCGTCTTATAATACCAAGCTGATAAACTCAAATTCCAAACCTCTACAGATGTTGCACATGGACCTCTTTGGACCAACAAATGTCTAGAATATTAGAAGAAAATCATATTGTCTAGTTATCATTGATGACTATACAAGATTTTCATGAGTTTTCTTTTTACATGCTAAATCTGAAACGACTGAATTATTAAAAGAATTTATCATTAAAGTTGAAAATCAACTAGATCACAAAGTGAAGATAATAAGAAGTGATAATGGTACGGAATTCAAAAATGCTAACATTGAGATGTTTTGTGCAGAGAAAGGAATAGCTCATCAGTTCAGTGCTCCCAGAACTCCATAACAAAAAGGAGTTGCTGAAAGGAAGAATAGAACACTGATTGAAGCTGCTCATTCTATGTTAGCTGATGCAAAGATTCCTATCACTTTCTGGGATGAAGCTATATCAACTGTGTGTTTAATTCAGAATAGAACTTTAATTGTAAAAGATAAATTGAAAACTCCTTATGAGTTAATGTTTGGCAGAAAACCAAATATAAATTTTCTAAAATCATTTGGTTATCCGGTCATGATTCTTAATTCAAGTGATCATTTAGGAAAATTTGAAGCAAAATCTAATAATGGATTTTTCATTGGGTACTCATCTGTTTCAAAAGCCTATCGAGTTTATAACCCTAGGACAAATATTATTCTTGAAACATTCAATGTTAAATTTCTAGAAAATTCTTTTCCATCAGTTTCATATGGACCTGCTTAGTTATTTGATTTAGATTCACTGTCAAACTCTCTTCAATCTAACTTGTTTTATCAATCGGACTTTCTTGATTCTACAGGTAAGAAGAGCTCTAGAGGATATCTTGGTTCTTTCAGTGAGGGTTCGGATTCTGATGACCCAGATGATTCAAGCCCAGATTACCCATTCTTCTCGTTTGTCCAGGACTCAACGATTAGATTCAATGATAATGATCAAGCTAATCAAGCTTCAGATCATTCAGTTTCGTATGATCAAGATGGATCACAACCAATTCCTAATGATGGTAATGAGTTTGTGCCACCCGAGTCCGGAACATCATCTATCTCTGGTGATGCAGTTAATACTAGTTACTTTGATTGCTTTATCAACTCACCGACTCAAGTTCCAAATTTCAATCCACATTCTTCTAACCTACTGCATCAGCTCTCCAACTTGAGTCAAACACATCTGGATGTTAATGTTCAAGGTGATGAGATTCCGACATCTCGTATTCACAAGAATTATCCAACGTCATAGATTATTGGTCCATTGAATGAAAGAACAACAAGGAGTAAATCAGAACAAGCTACCCTATGCCTATACTCTTGTTTTCTTTCTTAAATTGTTCCTAAAAATGTTACTGAAGCATTAAAGGACAATGGTTGGATTAAAGCCATGTAAGAAGAATTACTTCAGTTCCGCAAACAAGAAGTGTGGAATTTGATGGAATTACCTGAAGGAGAAAATGATATAGGAACAAAATGGTTGTTTAGAAATAAGACAGATGATCGAGGGGTAGTAATAACGAACAACGCGAGACTAGTTGCACAAGGATACACACAAGAAGAAGGAATTGACTATGATGAAGTATTTGCTCCAGTTGCAAGACTCAAATCCGTTCGTGTCTTCATAGCTTATGCATCATTCATGAAATTCAAGGTGTATCAAATGGATGTTAAAGGTGCATTCTTGTACGGCCCAATCACTGATGATGTGTATGTGAAGCAACCTCCGGGGCTTTGAGGATGCAGAATTTCCACATCGGATGTACAAGGTTAGCAAAGCTTTGTATGGACTCCATCAAGCACCTAGAATCTGGTATGAGACATTGTCACAACACTTGATCTAACATGGATACACAAGAGGGAAAACCGATCCAACTTTATTCATAAAGAAGGATGATGATGATCTCTTATGTGTGCAAGTGTACGTTGATGATATCATATTTGGTTCTACCAGTCAAAATGAATTTGAAGAAATCATGAAGTCTCGTTTTCAGATGAGTTCTATAAGAGAAATCAATTTCTTCCTTGGACTACAAGTTCAACAATCTACAGATGGTATATTCATCAATCAAGAGAAGTTTGTTGACAAACTCTTGAAGAAATTCAAACTACAAGATTGTCAGTCCATAAGAACTCCAGCTGATGTAAAATCCAAGATTGAGCCTGATCCCAAAGGAAAAACAGTTGACCAAACTTTATACAGATCTATGATTGTTTCTTTGATGTATCTTACTGCATCTAGACCAGACATAATGTATGCTTTTTGTGTCTGTGCCAGATATCAATCAGGCCTGAAAGAATCCCACTTAATTGCTGTTAAGAGGATATTCAGGTATCTCAAAGGTAAACCAGCTCTAGGGCTATGGTTTCCTTATGAGGGAAACTTTGAGCTACATGGATATACAGATAGTGATTATAGTGGATGCTGCCAAGATAGAAAATCTACAACGGGTGGTTGTCAGTTTCTGGGTCCCCGATTAGTCTCGTTGCAATGCAGAAAACAAACGAATGTCTCTGTTTCAACAGCAGAAGCTGAGTACATAGCTGCATCAGCAAGATGTTCTCAAATACATTGGTTGCAAAACCAACTGCTGGATTATGGGTTCAATTTTCTTAAAACACTCATTTACATTGATAACACTGCTTCTATATTCATTACAGCTAATTCAGTCCAACATTCAAAAACAAAACATATCAAGATTCAATATCATTTTCTCAGAGATAACTCTGAAAAAGGTTTAATCATTTTGATTTAAATTGCAACTGAAAAACAGTTGGCTGATCTATTTACTAAAGACTTCTTACCAGGACGGTTTGAGTACATAATGGAGTCAATTGGTCTTATTAACCACGTGTAAACCTGGTTTTTAAGTCCTTTTTTCAGTTCTTTGAATCTTACCATGATCAGAACCCTCCCTAATCCAAAGGTCATAGTAAGAGAACCGGTCAAAGTTATTTGCCTGATTGTAGTTTGTGTGTGTGTTTTCTTTTATAGGAAAACAAAATACAAAAGTATAAAGCTCAAAAATTAAAGATAAAAATATAAAACAAAAACTCCAAAAATAGAGTCTTTATTTATTTGTTAATTCATTTTTGGAATGAATATGTTTTTACAACATATGAGAAATGATAGTATATTAGTGAGATCAGTTGCATACTTCACTCGCTAATAAAGTCTGACATGATCAGATATGACGTGTAGACAATATCATGCTATTATACTGAAAAACATAAATTCTTGTGATTATACTAAATCACCTATGCTTGTATGTGTGTTCATCTGAGTACTTTTCAGTTGTATTAGCTTATCATATTGATTGCTTGTTAAGTTACAACCCTCACACCTGATGGTGATATAACTAATCATGAGATCTGTTACAAGCATCATCTCACTTCTTTGTTATGAGTCATCATAGACCTGAAGTGCTGAGATATCCTCTGTTGTAAGTGATTACAGACCTGGATATTCTCCTTTGATGCAAAAGATGCCAATGTGCACAACCCATTCTCTGTTTAATTAGTAACATGAACTCTGGTTATGCATATATGTCAGGTAATAAGTTGAGAATGTGTGCTTACTTGCATGTATTGATGATAGTTGATCTCTCTAAGTCTTTGTATGAGTCACATCATGTCATATCTAACTCTACCCTAATCAATCCAAGAATTGAAAAAGTAAGTGAGCTGATCCTTTTGTCAAAAACACTCATTTTCTGTCCTTAGATCTTGTGTCTCCTTTGTTGTGAAATCACTAACCTGGAACACACTTGATCAGAATTTATTCATTATCTATGACTATTCACACTTTATTTTATTTTAATGTGCTGATCTTAACTGATATGATCTCACTGTAGACAATGATTCTATTGTAAATATTAGATTTTGATTATGCTTTAAATTTGATTTTGTGCACGTTTTCTGTGTGTAGGCAATTTAACTATGATAAGTGTGATCTTATTGTGTTAACTTGGGAAACTTCTAAGTTTATAAAACTTAGAAGTTTAGGGGGAGTAATAATTGTAAGAGTTTTCTCAAAAAATTAAAATTAAAATGTTGAATGGAAAGGATGAAGCTAAATGTTCAAAGTATGTGTGTGTTTGATAATGTGAAATTTTAATAATGAAAAATGAACCTATAAAAAAATATTTTAAGTGGAAAAGCTTCTTGCAAATGTTGTACATAAGACAATTTGTTTAATTTTGAGACTAAAATGAAGGGAAATTTAATTTTGAAATTTTAAATTAAAATAAAAGGGTTTAAAAAGTCAAAAGTGAAAATTGAGGGTCAAAATGTAAATTTTGGGGAAAAATTCAAAATTCTGAAAATTGTTTGAAAATTAGTATGTGAACATGCTAATAAGTCTAAACAGTGTTTTGGTGAAAGAGGTGAAAAATGTAAAAGTGTATTGAAACTCATGCGTCTAAATAGTGACCATAAGTCCATTTAGGTGTATGATGAGATTTCAGAATTATTGCAGGTGTTTAGGCGTTTCTCATAGAATCATGCGCCTGAATAGTTGTCAGACGTCTGAGAAATTTGGTTAAGTGTTAGGCGGTTCAACATTCCCATGCGTCTACACAGTACTAGACGTTTTAAGTGTAAAATTGACAAAGTGTTGGACGTTTCATATAGATTCATGCGGTTGAACAGTGCAAAACTGGCTGAACAGTGCTTATGCGGCTGAACAGTTCTCATGCGTCTAACCTCAAACGCCCATACAGTGCTCATGCATCTAGAATTTTACACTTAGTATATAAAGAACACTTCTGATTTTTCACTCATTCACAATCTCAGACCCCTGAACTCATTCGACACCCATTTCACCCATTACACTCAATATTGTCATCTGATTCTGAAATTTCTTCATCGGAAGTGTGTAGATGTGATTTACGAATGTAAGTTCATTGATTAAATCATTTCATTTCAACTTACTGATTCAAAATCAGTCAGACGTTTTGTGAAGTCACTGGATCGGTAAACATCCGAGCGTGTTCTAGATGGAAGGTGATAAACCAAAAGATAAACAAAAGTACGAACAATAATCGAATGATTTCATTGATAAAACATAACGATTTTAAGCACGTTACAACTTAAGAATTACAACTTTTGGCAAGGGAGATCGAGCATGATCTCCCCTCTCATCCGGCAGCACCTAGGCCCCGGGCACAAACCCTCTAAAACCCTTAGGTTTCTACACATTGAAACTAGTATATATAGGCCTCGGCCCATATTAGATGCGACTGGGCCTATTCGTGCAATTGGACCATGCGTATGGTTCAATCGTACGACTAGACCATACGTATGGTTCAATCGTACGACTGGACCATTCTTATGGTTCAGTCTTACGAATGCCCTAATCGCATCTCTCAGTCGCACGACTGGTCTATTAGTATGGCTCAGTCATACGACTGAGTCTCATTTGCATATGCTCCTACGAATGATCCAGTTTCATGTGTTTACAAGGTGTATAACATTAAGCTTAGACTATTCGTCAAGCGACGGACACAATATATATGACAATATATGCTCCAACACGTTTCGAGTCTGTTTAGGCGTTTGTAACCCTAAAACTTGAAAAAATTGAAATTGATGCCTCAAAATGAATCTAAGAACTTAAATTGATCATATATTGTTAATATACACTGAATTTTGATCATTTTGAAATATGGAACTGTTGTTTTCATGAACATTGAGCACAAGGTGTTCTTCATCAGTTCAAATGAAGAAGATGAACAGTGTCAAAGTTTGAAATTTTTTTAAATAAAAAAATTAATTAAAGAATTCATAAGAACTTAATTGATAAATAACTTTGATAAATGATAAGTGACTTAGTGTGTTTTAAAACAATAATACCAAAAATTGTATTTAATATGAATTGGACAGAATTTTAATAGAAAATGATGAAGTACAATTTGATGTAAAATAAAAACCAAGTGTTTAAAACATAATAATTCCTTCACATCAATTCAAAGTTTGATAAAATGAAATTGTTTCAAATAAATCAAGATATTTAAATTTTATGTGTTGTTTGTGCAGATTGCTGAATTGAGTTTGAACCGAAGCATAATGTAGCTGCTTATTTAGATGAAAAAAGTAGAGAGGCAGCTGGTTATGAGGAGATTATTTGATTTCTGCTGAGAATAAAATATGTGTATGCCATGTGTGCCAGACCTGGGATTAATGCAAGACTGATTGAGAGATTTTGGAGAACTGCTGAGGTAGAAAGAGATAATGAAGGAAACAAGGCTGTGAGATCATTCATAACGAATGATAGGATGATTGAAGTGTCTAAGAATGCAATTACAGTAGCTCTTAGACTGGGAGTGAACGATCTACAAGACTTAGCAGAGTATACATTCAATGAATGTAGAGAGGTGTTTATGCTGATGGGTCACCCTGATCACTTCCCTAAGAAACAATTCTTCAGGGCTAGGGTGTACAACCATTGGAAATTACTCTGTTATATATTCCAACAATGCATGTCCAAAAGAAGTGTAGGATGGGATTCACTCCTGAAAGGATCTAAGCATCTAGTTTGATCAATTAGATTGGATTTGTAGCGGAATAGCGTACGAATTAGAACAAATTATAGCAAGAACACACAAGATGTATCAATGAAATAGTATGGTTATAGAGAGAGAGAGAGAATTTCTGTCAAAAGGTATATTTTTATTCAACACATGCTTCGGCACGTTTACAATTAGGTCATCTTTCCTGTTATAGGAAAGATGACGTCAGCTGATGTCACTTGACAGTGACATCTAATCGTTATTACAACAAACTACGAAAGTAGACTAAACTACTGAAGATGTCTAACAGCTGACATCTTCTTATAAAAGACAAGTGTAAACTATTACAACTACTGAAAAGAAACTACTGAAACTACAACGTCTGAATAACATGCTCTTCAGATGTTTTACAAAGTACTGAAACATAAAAGAAAACTACTGATAAGAAACTACTGAAAGGAAAGAACTGAAAGAAACTACTGAAAAAGAAAACCATCACAACAACTGAAAAATACTTCTTCAACTGTTGTGACAACCTCTGAAGTCTTCAGTACTTGAACTTCAGACTTGCACTTTAGCTGATGTCATCAGCTGATGTCTTCAGCAGATGTCTTCAGTTGTTGTCTTCAGTCTTTGTATTTCAGTTGATGAAGTCTTCAGTTGTTGTCATCATCAGCTGATGAAGTCTTCAGTTGTTGTCATCATCAGCTGATGAAGTCTTCAGCAGTTGTTATGATGTCTGTAGGACTTAAAGGTTTTTCTGATCTGGCTCATTGGTTCTTTTGGTCCAACAAACTCCCCCTGAACCAATGCAGCCAAAACCTTTAAGCTTATTTGATGTCCCACTTATTTGGCAGAAAGATTGGTCTTTTTCTTCTGGATCAGCTCAGAAATGACGCAGATCAGCACATGTCTAGGTAGAGGTTTCAAAAAGTATGATAATCAAAGGATGGATGGGAACTCTGTCTTGGGGAACTGGACACAGAGCTGTTACCCCATCCATGAAACCTACTTCCCAACTATGAGTTTGTAAGACTCTCTTGTGTAGGCCTCAAGGAAGACTATTTGTTCCTCCATGGTGAGCTCTTCTGCTTCTCCCTCAAAAAGTGACTCAGGCCCATAGTACTCAGAGAGGTATTTGACCTGTTTCCCATTCTTGAGCTCCACAGTTGTTATTGCTCTATAGGCAAATTCATCAGGGTGATTACACACTAGAAACAACTGGAGCTCATTCTTCCTAACTTCCTCAAGCCTCTTATACACTAACCCATTTTTGACCACTTTATTCTCCAGCATCTTTTGTAGGGGCTGATTAGCTTTATAGGCTTTCTTGAAGACATCTAGGATCTCCCAGGGTGATACTACAATGGCCAGTGTGATCACTTCATCTACGATCTTCTTTACTTGGCCATTGTATCTCTGTGGAATATCTTTCTTATGAATCCTATGAGACACCCTGGGATCAGGCCAAATCCTCACTCTCTTTTTGATATTGAAATGTTTGTCTGAGAGTGTATAATCTCTAAGCATGTTTCTTCATATTTATGATTGATGAAGTAGCAGCATAAGCTTTGTCAACCCTTCTCAACAATTCCACATCATGCTGTTTGTGAAGCTCTTCTTCTTCTAGCTTCACTTTAACAGTTTGCCTTTAGATCTCAGGAGTAATTGTTGGAGGGTGACTTTTGGCCTTTGGCAATGGAATGACAGCTGAAATTGGCAGCCTATCCTCATCATCATCATCATCATCTTCTTCTTCTTCAAGCCTCAACACCCTTCTCTTCCTTTTCTGGGGTGCATCATCGGCTATTGGTTTTGTGGGTAAGGGAGTTGGTTTTATGGGTTGTGATGTGGATTGTTTTGGTGTGGGAGATTGGGCAGGCTGTTCTAGCAATTTGGATGTAAGTGAGGCTTTGGTGTGCTTGGCTAGTTCAGTCCTGCTCCCAGCACCAGTTTCACTTAGGGCTTCTATGATCAGCCCCTTGGTGAATACCTCAGATGAACAGATCTTGGTGGTTATTTCCAAGATGCTGTCCCTGGACCATGATTTGACTTCCAGGACTGATCTCCCCAGATACTTTGAAATGAATCTGGCCATAGCTTCTAATCTCTCCTTTTCTTGTTCACTATGACCAGACCATCGGCTTTCAATCTCCTTTACTTCCAACTTCCTTATCATATTATCTAGCTCAGTAGTGTCAAAGCCTTGCCTAAACAGCTGATCAATGATTTTATCCATTGACCTGCTGTGTTGGGCATCAGCTTCCTTGACAAGGACTGCTAGCTCCTTTTCCTTCTCCTTTTCTCCACCCTTCTTCTTTTTATATATGATATGAAAGTCTTTTTCACTTTCAGTCACCTTTTCTGTTTCTTTTCCCTTCTCACTCTCCTTCTCTTTCTCAGTCTCCACTATCATCTCCTTCTCAGTTTCTACCTCCTTCTCTACTTCTTTCTCTTTCTCTTTCTCCACCTCCATTCTCTTCCTCTTGATTTCTTTCACTGATTGAGTCTCCCCTTTTTTGGTTGCATTAGATCAGGGGTTTGACTATCAGAAAGCCTTTTAGTCACAGCATCATCCACCAGGGTTTGTATGTTTGAGGCAAGCCTCTCATCAAGGGTTTTATTCACTATGTTAGTGATGATGGGTGTGATGTGAGGCAGGGAATTTTGAAAGATAGCAACCATTTGCTCAGGGTGGTTCTGTCCCTGAGAAATAGTGCTAGAAGCAGGGGCTGGTGGCTGAGATTTTGGGAGTGGCTCTGTGTTTGTGAGACCTTCAGGAAAAGGTGCCATCTGTGGGTGAATGGTGGCAGATGGACTTGATTCTTGAGTCATTTTGGCAAGTAGCTCTTTGAGTCTACTTACCTCATCCTCAAGAATGGTGTTATGAGCTAAAACATCATAGAAGAAGCTCAGGTCATCATCAGTTGTAGCTGAATCACCTGACCTCCTGAGTAGATCAGGATGTACATGTGCTGAGTGTGGCTCAATAATCACATGTGCCCCTTTGTCTTGGTACTGGGGACTTCCTGCCTCAGGAGAGGATCCTTCATCGGTAGTTGCCTCTGGTGAGGACTTAGAGATGTTACCAACCTCGCCCTATTCATGTGTTGAAGCAGGAGAAGTGGCAGCCTCACCAGATGTTCTGATCTCCTCTTCCACACTAGGAGATAGAACATTGTAATCCCTATGCTGTGGGCTCTCAGCAACACTTGGATCCTCCCTCTTAGTGGTTGAGGTTTTCCCAGTTGTGATAGGTGCCTGGGGAGAGGGTGGAGTGTTGAGCTGAGTCGGCACTTCTGCTATGATAAATGTGGGGCTTTTGGGGCGGTTGCAGTGGGAGATTGGGGTGAATCTGTTTGCACCTAGGGAGAATGGTGCTCTTCAATGGTAACCTTCTCAAGTGAGATAGGTTCTAGAGATGTGGCTGCCCCGGAAGTGGTTGCTTTAGGCTCCTGTTGAGAGGATGCCTGAGTGGTTGTGGCTGGTAGAGTCCTTGTTACTACTGGGGGATTAATACCAGCAGCTACTTCCTGCCTTTGTTGTGCAGGGCATCCTCAGGGGACTCAACTCCTGAGTAGCCTTTTTGGGCTTTTTGGCACTTGGCTTGGTGGGGACTTTGGATTTGGAGGTGGAGGCTGTGGGTTCCCGCTGCTTGGGTTTTAGCAGCTTGGCAGCCTGTTTGAGATGTTGGTCTGAGTTGTGCCTGGAGTATACTTAGGTAATACTGCCAGAGCTGGGACTCCAAGGCCAACAAGTCGCTCAGCTTGAAGCTGGTTTTCAATGATGGCCATGATGAACCTTGGATATAATATCCATCGGTTAGCCAAAGGTTTCACAGCCATATCTTTAAGTTCTAAAAATATTATTTCAGAAAAATTTAAACATTGTTGCTCTAGGATGGAATACAATACCTGTTGCCACCTGGATGACATTTGATCCCATGAAGAAGTTTTAGGGGCAAGACAGACATTGACCATGTGAAAGATCAATCGTTCAGCATCATGGAAGTGCTTCTTGAGGATGGTAGAAGCACGAAGGTCACCCTGGTATCCATGGTGGGCAAAAGATAGATTGGTTGTGCCCTTTGGATACTCAGTGATGAAGGTGGCATCATTCAAATTTAGGGTTTGGCGAATGATTGCAGAAGTGATGACCACCTTTTGGTTGTTGACGAACGACTGGAGAGAGACCTCGGTGTCATTCTCCCCAGCGGTAAGGGTGACGTTCATCCAGAACTGGTTTAGGGATTCGGCATAAATGGTTGGATTAAGAAGAAAAGCCGTTTTGTATGGAGAATTGACCATTAGATCAATGGCATTATCAAAATTGGTCCAAAGGGTGATTTGGTTAGGTAGGCAACATAGTTGTGTCTTGGTTTAAGCTGCATGGTTGCCATTAATGTAAGGAGAGAGGTTTCAGAGTTTTTAAACGTTAGGTTTGTGAGAGAATGAAAAACTCTGGTTAGGGTTAGGTATTTATAGCGTATGGGTATGAACCGGCTGAAAGAAAACGACTGAAGGTTTTGGTGGTAGTCATCAGTTGTTTTAAACGACTGAAGACATGGTTTTAACCTTCAGAGGTTGTAAACAACTTAAGACTTGGTATTAGTTATCAGTAGTTATAAACTACTGAAGGCATGGTTTTGGCTTCAGTTGTTATAAACGTCTGAAGACTTGTTGTTAGTCATCAGTAGTTGAAACTACTGAAGACATGGTTTTGTCCTTCAAATGTTTTGAAATGGAACATCAGTTGTTTGAATCAGCTGAAGAGTAAAGTTACTCATCAGCTGTTGTTGTCAATTCAGTTGTTTCATTCTGACCGCAACACTTACTCATCACTCTGATTTTTCAGACGTTTCATTGGTCATCAGCTCTTGTGAATATTTACTCTTCAGCTCTTGTGAACAGATGTTCAGAAGGTCTGATGAAATAAATTATTTTTCAGAGCTTGTGAACAAATGTTGTCTTCAGTACTTATGTGTAAGATTACAAATCAGTACTTGTGGACAAAATTTGTTCTTCAGTACTTATTTGTTAGAAATAGACATCAGTAGTTATAACCACATCAGTAGTTGTAACTTCATCAGTTCTTTTCAATAAATAATGTACTTTAGTACTTTGAAGTATTTTAGCCTTCAGTAGTTATAACACATCAGTAGATATGAAAATACTGAAGACAAAATAACTCATCAGTACTTATTTTTGACTTTTGTATACTAATGCTTATCAGTACTTGAGACCTGAGAGCATCAGTATTAGTCAATTATTCCAGCTACAGCATACCAAGCCTTAGCACCAGATTTTGAAAATGTGCACTGTCTAAAGGCTTAGTAAAGATATCTGCAAGCTCATCAGCACTAGGAACAAACTTTGGATCAATCAGACCTTTTTCATAACAATCCCTAATAAAATGATGTCTGATCTCAATATGTTTGGTCCTAGAATGCTGGACTGGATTCTTAACAATACAAAGAGCTAAAGCACTATCCATGAGTAATGGTGTCTTAGTCTCTGTAATGCCATAATCCAATAATTGATTCTGAAGCCAGAGTACCTGGGATGTACAACTTGCAGCAGCAATGTACTCTGCTTTAGCAGTTGATGTAGCAATTGATGTTTGTTTCTTACTCTGCCAAGAAGCTAAACAATTGCCTAGAAATTGGCATCCACCAGAAGTTAATTTTCTGGTGACTTTGCACCCAGCATAGTCACTATCTGAGAAAGCAACTAATTTGCAAGAATGCCCAGTAGAATACCAAAGTCCTAGAGATTGAGTACCTTGCAAGTATTGAAAGATCCTTTTGATTGCAATCAAATGGGATTCTTTAGGTGCAGCCTGAAATCTAGCACAAACACATATTGCAAACATAATGTCTGGTCTAGATGCTGTAAGGTACATCAAGGACCCAATCATACATCTGTAAAGGGTTTCATCAACCGCTTTACCTTTATGATCAACATCCAGTTGTGTGGTGCTGCTCATGGGAGTAGAACAGGGCTTACAGTATTGTAAATCAAACTTATTCAAAAGATCTTTGGTATATTTGGACTGATGAATGAAGGTTCCATCAGTCATTTGTTTGATTTGCAAACCCATAAAGAACTGTAATTCTCCCATGGCACTCCTTTCAAACTTCTTTTGCATTAACTTTGTAAATTCATCACACAACTGTGGATCAGAGGATGCAAAAATAATATCATCAACATAAATTTGAACAAGTAGCTTATGTTGCCCTACTTTCTTAATGAATAAAGTTTTATCTATGGAACCTCTAGTGAAATTATTTTGAAGAAGAAAGTTAGACAATGTTTCATACCAGGTTCTAGGAGCTTGTTTCAACCCATATAGAGCCTTATCAAGATTATACACCCATTCTGGATGTTTATTATCCTCAAAACCTGGTGGTTGACATACATAAACCTCTTCTTTTATTTTACCATATAAAAATGCACTTTTGACATCATTTGAAAAACTTTAAAATTATGAAAAGCAGCAAAAGCTAAGAACAATCTAATTGCCTCCAGTCTGGCTACAGGGGCAAAGGTTTCATCATAATCATACCTTCTTCTTGTGCAAACCCCTGTACAACCAGTCGGGCCTTGTTCTTAACAATTTGGCCCTTTTCATCTGTTTTATTCCTAAACACCCATTTAGTGCCTATTACGCACTTACCTTAGGGTAAAGGAACAAGCTCCCACACTTGCTGCTTTTTGAATTGAAGAAGCTCAAGCTGCATTGCTTCAACCCATCCATTGTCTCTTAATGCAAAATGAAAGTTCTTTGGCTCATGCTGACTGATGAAGAGAGCATAGAAGCAGAAATTGGACAATTGACTTTTGGTTGAGACTCTAGCATTGATATCACCAATGATTTGAGACATTGGATGATCCTTCATCTCTTGATAAACAATGAGGTCTGTGCAAGTGTTTGTAGGACCTTCAGTAACAACAGATGTTGATGAAGATTCTTGAAACCATGTTGGTGATGGCAACTCAAATGAAGTAGAGGATTCAGAAATATCATTAGCATTTATTGTGGATGGAGCTACTGAAGCTACAGGAGCATTAGATTTAGATGACTCAGGCAGTTGGTCACTAAATCTAAAAAGGTGAGTACTGACTACATCATCATCAGTACCACCGGGTGGAGAACTATTGACAGGAACAACAGCTGGAGACTGATAAGGAACATATTGCAGTATGTCCAAATCAAATAACTCCACAGGGTTTTGTGGAATCTTGTCCTTTGGAGATTCATTAAACTTCACATGCAAAGTCTCTTCGACCATCTTTGTTTTGCAGTTGAAAACTCTGTATGCCTTGCAAGTAGATGAATAACCAACCAAATAACCTGCATCCACCTTTGACTCAAAGTTCTGGAGTGGATTCTTTGTGTTGAGAATGTAACAGGGACACCCAAATGCTCTAAAGAATGAAATCAAAGTGGCCAAATGATGTAGCACTTCATAAGGAGTCTTCATCAACCTCTGATTTACTAATACTCTATTTTGCACATAGCAAGCAGTGTTGATAGCTTCAGCCCAAAATGTCAATGGCAAGCCTGAATCAGCCAACATTGACCTGGCAGCTTCAACCAGTGTCATGTTCTTTCTCTCCACTACTCCATTTTGCTCAGGAGTTCTTGGAATGCTGAACTGCCGCTTGATTCCCTTTGACAAGTAGAATTCACCAAGTGTGTGATTTCTAAATTCTGTGCCATTTTCACTCCTCACACACTTGACTGGAAGGGAATATTGTTTCTTAACATACAACACAAAGTTCATAATCGCTTGTGCAGCTTCATCTTTGGAGTGCAAGAAGAAAGTCCATACAAATCTGGAGTAATCATCCACAATTACCAGATAGTATTTCTTTATTGCCATGCTCATCACTCTGACAGGACCAAAAAGATCCATATGCAATAATTGCAAGCAGGCAGTGGACTTTGGCTCTTCTATTGGAGGGAATGATACTTTGTGTTGCTTCCCTTTTAAGCAGGCTGTGCAGTTGTCATCATATTTGAACTCCTTCATAGGCAACCCTCTTTCTAAACCATGGTGAATCAGCTGGATCATGTTTTTGAGATTCACATGACCAAGCCTTCTATGCCATAGTTCAGATTCCTGAGGAGAAGCCTTGGAGAATAGGCAAGGATGGACTTTTAGATTAATTTTCTTTGAAAGATCTAAGGCATATACTCTTCTTGTCCTGTTGGCCTTCCGAAGAGTATGTTCATCCAACACCTTGTGAATCAAACTCAGAACTTTGGATGTCCGAATCCTGCAGTTCTGACTGGTGAAGAGTGCAACATGGCCTTTATCACACATTTGACTGACACTCAAGAGGTTGTACTTGAGATTCTCCACATGGTTAACATCATCAAACCTTATTTCATCATTGGAAACAAAGCCTTTGCCGATGATGTAACCTTTTGCATCATTGCTAAAAGAGACAAACTCCTTCTTTCCTTGAGAGTAGTCATTAAGTAGAGAGATGCTCCCTGTCATATGCATGGATCCTCCACTGTCCACATACCAGATGCTTCTTTGGAATGCTGAAGAACCCTGCATTCATCACAACAAATTAGTTAGTTTTTGAGACCCAAACCTTTTTGGTTTTGGGTCTGTTCTCATCAACAGATGTAATACTAACTTGTTTGTTATGATTAACAGTCTGAGGTGGTGGAGATGGTGTAGAAAAGGATTCCTTTGGCTTGGTTTTCCTTTTATGTGGTTTCAGCACAAGAGCAAATTGGTTGACTCTCCCCAATAGATGTTGAACCATCAGGACAAGTTGTGTCTGATTGTTTGCTAAAGCTTTTAGCTCATCACACACATCAGCTCTTGGCTGTGATGGGTTCCTGTGTTGCACCATCTTCCTTTGAGCGACCTCAGCTGTTACCTGATGATCCCCTTCCTTCCTTTTGGATTTCTTTAAGGACTTTAGGGTTTCAGGTTGAGATGTTACTGGTACAAACTTGGTTTCAAACTCATCTTTTATTTTATTAATCTTATTTTTAATATTTTGATTTTGATTGAGTTTGGAACCCTTTCTATACCAGCAATCATCAGTAAGATGATTGAATAAGCCACATCTTTCACATGGCTTCTTCTTCATCTTTAGTTGATCATCTACTGAAGAAGATGAAACTACTGAAGATTTGTTCTTCAGCCGTTTTCTATCAGTACTTGTAGTTTTCTTTCTTTCAGTACTTGCTTTCCTGATATCTTCTTCAGTAGTTTTCAAGCTCTTTCTACTTGCAGTTTTCTTCCCTTCAGTACTTGCAGTAGTTTGGGTTTGTTCTTCAGGTGTTGTAACTTGTGCTTGAGTGCTTTCAGTACTTTGTGAGACAACACCTGAAGTGATAAACTCTTTGATCATGTGACTGTCAGCATTTGAACCATCAGCTGTTTCAGCATTAGCTGAATGGTTTTATGAGGAATTAATGCTGACTTCATCCTCTGACTTTGGTGCTTTATCAGAAGATGAATCACTGATGAGGTGGATTGGTTATTACTTTCTCCTTCAAATTCTACTTCTACCTTAGGAGTAAAATCTATAGGAGGAGCAGTGTGATTATAACCAATTTCAAACTTCATATTTGAAGCTGATTGCTTGCTGAGAAGCATTTCAAAACCCTTGCAAGAGGTTACCCAGCATTCACACTCTACTTGGGTAGTTGCAAGTGTTTCTTTGAGGTCCTTATACTTCTCTAAAAGTACCTCTTCCTTAGCCTTATCATCAGTGATTTGACATTTTAATTTGGAAATCTCATCATTCTTTTCATGCAAAACAGACTCAAACTCAGCTTTTCTTTTGGAAAGTGCTTGCTCTAGCTCAAGATTTTTATTAATTAAAGCTACATTTGCTTCTCTAATAGATGCAAATGTGGCTATGCATGATTCAGAACATGACTTGGCTTTGGCCTCTGAAGATACCTGTGATACCTGTGATGAAGAATTTGAAGATGAACCATCAGCAGACTCCAGGGCCATGAGAGCAAGGTTTCCAAAGGGATTGTCACCACCATGTTGACCAGCACCAGGAAACAATTGTTCATGACCAGACATATCATCTGGTAAACTGCTCCAATCAATAACTCCTGGGGTGAAAAAGTTGTGTTGTTAAGGTTGAGATTGTTGATGAGATTGTGATGGTTAAGGCTCAGGAAGGGCATGTGGTTGTTGAGCAATGGGTGCTTGAACTTGGTTTGGCTGAGGCATGTAATAGCAGGGGTAATGATATGGCATATGATCTTGAGGGACAAAATATGCAGGTGATGACTGAGCTTGTGATGGACGACCAGAACTAGTGGAATGTTGCCCTTTGTTTTGTGAGCTATTGCTTGGGAAGGTCACAAAGGGTGCAGATGAGTTAGATCCAGATGATCTACACTCTCTAGCAAAGTGTCCAAGCCTATGGCACTTGTGACACCTCAACTTGCTCTTGTCAAAACCAACTTTGGTTTTGCCAGAGAGACCAGGGAATTTCCTCCCAGTTCTTTTGTAAAACTTATGAGATCTGATATTGATCATTGTCATTTGGCTCAAAATATCCATCTCTTTTAGATCATCATCTGGAATGCCCTTCAAATCTTCCATCAAAACGCACCGGTTATCACTGCTGCCACCTGAACTACCATCCACACCAACAAAAGCATGTTCTACATTATTAGAGAAATCAATATGCTCATCATAGGCACTTTCTGATGGTGCACTTCATCCTATATAAGTAGTGCCTCCAAATCTTCAACGTGAAAACCACAGACGCTAACTCCAAATCGTGTGTAGGGTAGTTGACTTCGTGGGTCTTCAACTGTCGGGATGCATAGGCGATCACCCTTCCACGTTGCATTAACACGCAACCTAGCCCCGAATAAGATGCATCAGCATACACCACTAAGTCCTCACTCCCTTCGGTTAATATCAAGACAAGAGCTTGAGTTAATCTCGTCTTTAACTCCTCAAAAGCACACTCCTGCTCCTAGGCCCACACAAATTTCACATCCTTGCGGGTCAATTTAGTCAAAGTTGAGGCTATCTTAGAAAAGTCCTAGATGAACCTCCTGTAATAACCCGCCAAACTCAAGAAACTACGGATCTCACATGGCGTCTTTGGAGACCTCCATTGCATCACCGCCTCAACCTTTGCTGGATCTACCATAATTCCTTCAGAATTAACAACATGACCTAAAAATTGAACCTCGCGCAACCAAAATCACACTTAGAGAATTTAGCATACTACTTCCCTCTCCTAAGTGTCTCCAATACATCGCGTATGTGGCCGACATGTTCTTCCTTACTCTTAGAATAAATCAGGATATCATCAATAAACACGATCACTGATTTATCTAACATCGGCCGACACACTCGATTTATCAAGTCCATAACAGCTGGCGCGTTAGTTATACCGAAAGACATAACGAGAAACTCGTAGTGTCCATAACACGTGCAGAAAGATGTCTTAGGAACGTCTTGTTCCTTCACCATCAATTGATGGTAGCCAGATCGAAGATCTGTCCTTGAAAACCAATTGGCACCCTGGAGCTGATCGAACAAGTCATCAATCCTCGGTAACGGATACCAATTCTTCACCGTCAACTTGTTCAGCTCTCGGTAGTCGATGCATATCCGCATACTACTATCCTTTTTCTTCACGAACAAGATCGGAGCACCCCATGGAGAGATACTCGGTCGGATGAATCCCTTATCCATTAAGTCCTGCAACTGAGCCATTAGCTCCTTCATCTCGGTAGGAGCCAATCGATACGGTGCTTTGGCAACGGCCTGAGCACCAGGTATCAGATCAATCTAGAACTCAATCTCATGATCCGGTAGCACACCTGGCAAGTCTTCTGGAAACACGTTTGGGAAATCACGCACAACTGGTACATCGGGTAATTATGGCACAGACGCGTCCGCATCTTTCACGTAGGCCAGATAGGCACTACATCCACGTCTTGTGCACTTCCCCGCCATAGCCGTCGAAATCACTTTCGGGATCGTAGTAACGCGATCTCTATAAACCGTCACCAAACTTCCATCGGGCGCAACTAGTCGAATCATCTTCTTGCGACATATGATGTTCGCCTCATAGGTTGCTAACCAATCCATCCCTAGTACTACATCGAATCCTCCTTGGGGCATCACATGGACATTGGCAGAAAACTTATGACCTTCTAATTCTATAACACAATCCTCTATCATATTAGTAATTCTAGTGGACCTACCAATAGCAGTTTCTAGATCGAATGGCTCACTAATACTTCGACTACTAGCAGACAACTTATCACAGAAAGTAGTAGAAATAAAACTCCTATTAGAATCGGAATCAACCAATATAGAGGCACAAGTTTGGTTTACTAGAAACATACCTGAGATGACTTCAGGGTCCACTCTAGCTTCCTCTCGGGTCATCGTGAAGGCTCTAGCACTCGCCGACTGTCCCCCTTCCTTAGGCTTCTTCTTCGTCCCAAAGCTATCCGCCCTCGGCTTCTTGCAGTCCCTGCTCTTGTGGCCCTCCGCACCGCATGTATAGCACCTCGACACCCTACAGTCTCTGGAAATATGGTCAGGCTTTCCATATTTGAAGCACATGTTGAGCCCCAACCTACGCTCACCTGTAAGCTCCTTCCCACACTTACCACACTTCCTCGATCCTGAACTTGACGACGGAAACCTGCGGTCATCCATCCTCATCTTCTTGTTGTTTGGGGTGAAACTACCATGCCCAAACCTCCTCCCATTCCAGTTCTTATCACCGCCACCTGTCTTCTTCACTTCCACTACCGTCTCCTCGCGTTCTTCATACAGCCTACCTGTCACACCCCCGCTGATAGCGGAAACACAGGGATGCGAGCTAGACGGGATCATCATAACACATGGTATACGTTAGAGAAGCAATATAAGTATGATGTCAAGCGTGTCATGACGACACCCAAACACAAATGGAGAATTATGTCGTGTTCAATCAATGTTCACGACAGCATAGCCATAATCACAACATAAAATGATCACATAAGCATTGATGATAACTTGTAATGTAAATTCCCACAACCCGGGAACAAGTATACAATGTACAAGTTTAAGCAACCAAAATGTTTCAAAAATCAATGTTTAACAAAATGCTTAATCATCCAAAATGCATCCTAGGGTCTCCTCTAAAAGGCAGCACTCCTAGAACTTCAATTACCTTGATCACCTGAAAAGACATGCTCAAACGGTCAACATAATTGTTGGTCAGTTTCGCAGGTTTTAAGTAATAAAAGATGTTAAGATGAAAACAACTTGTAAGTTTAATAAGAGTTACCGCGACTAAACTTATGTGTAAGCTGTTTTACAAGATATAAATAGCTACAGCCAAACTTAAACATCGGTTCCACACGGGAATTGATGGCTGTAAAGAAAGCATCCCATAAGTTTTACATGACGTAGCAAGATCCACACAGCGCATACGTGTAGGTTACAACCAAACCAATCCTTAGGTCCCATTACCGGGATTAATTGTTGTAATGGATGATCGACTTAGAAGAACCACACAGAAGAACCACAGAGAAGAACCACACAGACGATACATCCATCAAGTAGTAGCAATCACAGGTAGCATCGACCAACACATAATATCAAAGTAGTAGCACATAGTAATGTAATACCACCAAGTAACATACAAGGTGGTAACATAGCATAGAGTCAAGTTTATATAGCATCAATCAACAAGATAAGCAAGATAAGATACACATAAAAGTAACAGGCAGCTTCCACTAGGGAAGATGCTTGAAATCAAGTTAAGTAGGTGAGCATTCTTTTCCCCCAAGTTGAAAACATTTAAAAGTTTTTAATAGAGTAAAAAAGGGCTACGAAACTCACAGGATAGATGATAAGCACGAATGATGAAAGTATCCTAAGAGCAAAATGCTATGAACAGTCGAACACCTATTGACAGTTACTGACAAGCATTAATATGAGCATAAGGCATAAGATTACATTCGATTAGTTCGGGCTGTTTCGGTTCGGTCGTGGGTAGCACACACCAGCAGGCATACACATATCGGACCTTATATAGATCCAAGTATTAAGGGTAGGCGTCATTGCTAATGACATCCGTATAGGGATCCCATTATTATAAAATGTAGTGCTAGTTAGATATTTGTAGTCCCAAATGGGTTGTCAATAATTGTAAAAGGTTAGGTTATTTTAAATTGAAATAGTATGTGCCTGTTGATAGCGTTGTCTTTCATCTTTATAGTCAAGCAATGACACTTTATTGATGTTACCCTATCATCACGAGACATTCAAGAAGGGATTTCACACATACAGGCATCATCAGTCACACAACAGGACCGGACGCACAACTCAACCCTCCATCCACATGAATGGACCTTCAGTCGTAGGAATCAGCTTCATTCGTACGATTGAACCTTCATTCGTGTGACTAAGCATTCGGTCGTACCATGCAACACCCAATCGCGCGACTCAACTTCCATACACACGATTGAACCTTCATTCGCACGAATCAGCTTCATTCGTGCGATTGAACATTCATTCGTGCGACTGGCCTTTCAGTCGTGCGACTCACGCATAATCGCACACAATCTCATCCGCATTGACTCAATCGTACACACATTCACTCGCATGGACTCAATCGGACACACATTCAATCGCACACACCCAGACGCATGACTAAGTCGTGCGATTCACCCAATCCCACGGCTCAGTCGTGCGACACACTCATACGCATGATTCAGTCATGCGATTCACCCAATCGCACGGCTCAGTCGCATGAACAGGCCCACTCACCCAGTGCAGCAGATCGCGACTGCTGAAGTGCTGAGCCGCCTTCGGCTGCTCCGTGCATGGGTTTCACACATCAAGAATCTCTAGAAACACTCATCTAACATACCTAAGAAAGAAACACACTCAAAAACACAACACACAAGCCCACACGACCTCATGTGCTCGGATGAACCCGAGCACCCGAAACCCTAGAAAACGTAAAAGTGAAATCGAGCAAGAAACGGTTCAAACGAGGTTATCTACCTGTTAGAAGTAAGTATTCACGATGATAACCAAGATTTGTCGGTGAAAACGCAAGAAAATGAGCGGTTTTGGTGCTAGAATGGTGAAGAAAGTGAAGAAGTAGAAGATGAAGAAGATGGTGAAGAATGAGGGCTAGGGCTGGAAAGGGGGTTTATATACCCAGCCCTAGTTTGGTAAAATGTCAATTTTAGTCCCTTCCCTTTGCCCCCGGGTTCCCAAATTTTATTTCTGTTGAAACGACATTAATTAGGCTTGTTTTATTAATGACGAAAGACGTAGTTAATGTTATTTATAATTTAAAAATGGTTTTATTTGTAACATTAGATTTATATAAAAACGGTGCATTCAATGTTGACGGGGGCAATCTTAGAAAACGTTTTAAGATGATGACAATGCAAGCAACGATAGCACAAGCATAAAGATAACCAAGCAAGAAAATAAGATACCCACATAGATGGGTTGCAGAGGTGAGGAATGACCGATAACAAAAGCCAACCGAACACGTTAAATGATGGACCTTTGGTGAGGGATGTCACAGTATCCCCCAGTTGAGGGAATTTCGTCCTGAAATTCAACTAGTGCTAGGTCCAAGAGTGTCATCCTCGAATAGATGTGGATATTTAAGTCTCATCTGATCTTCACGTTCCCATGTGAACTCTGGCCCTTGTTTAGAATTCCATCTCACACGAACAATAGGTATCTTGCTGCGCCTTAACCTCTTGACCTTTCGGTCCATGACCTTAATAGGTTCCTCAACAAAATGAAGGTTTTCATCAATCTTGATATCCTCAATAGGTACGTGAAGTGATTCGTCAGCTAAACACCTCTTGAGGTTCGATACATGGAAAGTATCATGTACACTATTAAGTTCCCGTGGCAACCTTAATCGGTACGCCACCGGACCAATTCTTTCTATGATCTCAAACGGTCCAATGTATCTCGGGGATAACTTCCCTTTTTTTCCAAATTGTACAATCCCTTTCCAGGGAGAGACTTTGTGTAGAACATGATCTCCAACATTGAATTCTAGAGGCTTCCGACGGTTGTCGGCATAGCTCTTTTGGCGATCTCTTGCAGCTTTCAATCTGTCTTTGATTTGGAAGATCTTATCAGTTGTTTCTTGAATGATTTCGGGACCTGTTAACTGACTTTCACCAATCTCGGCCAACATACCGGTGATCTACATTTTCGGCCATACAACGCTTCGAACGGTGCACACCCAATACTAGTATGGTAACTGTTACTGTAGGAAAACTCGATCAACGGTAGATGAGTATCCCAACTGCCACCAAAATCAATGACACATGCCCTCAGCATGTCCTCAAGCGTATGTATTGTTCGTTCACTTTGGCCATCTGTCTGGGGGTGATAGGCTGTACTCATGTCTAATCGAGTGCCCATCGTTTTCTGTAACGTCTGCCAAAATCGTGAAGTAAATCGACTGTCTCGGTCGGATATGATTGACACCGGCACCCCGTGCCGTGTCACGACCTCTTT
Organism: Flaveria linearis; assembly: GCA_024085815.1. NCBI lineage: Eukaryota > Viridiplantae > Streptophyta > Magnoliopsida > Asterales > Asteraceae > Flaveria > Flaveria linearis. Next base: position 67,153,729 of record CM044001.1, on the reverse strand, counting down.
GATGTACAACCTTGCCAGCTTATCCATTTTATAGTCTTCTTAGATAGGCAAGAAGTGAGCGGATTTTGTCATTCGATCCATCACGACCCATATCGAGTCGTGTCCGCTTGGCGTTCTCGGGAGTTTGGTAATAAAATCCATAGTTATGTTCTCCCATTTCCACTCAGGAATTTCAGGTTGTTGTAATAATCCCGATGGTTTCTGGTGTTCAGCCTTGACCTTTGAACATGTTAAGCATTTGCTCACATATATAGTAATGTCTTTTTTCATACCTGGCCACCAGTACAGATCCTTCAGGTCGTGGTACATCTTGTCTGCACCAGGATAAACAGAGTATCAAGTCTTGTGTGCTTCATCCAAGACTATTGTACGTACACCTCCCTATCTGGGGACCCATACGCGATCCATTAAGTAATGTACGCCGTCATCCTTGCAACTCATTTGTTTATCCAACCCTTGAAATACTTCTCCCGCAAGGTTTTCTTCCTTCAAAGCCTCACTTTGTGCAATTTGAATCTGAGCCTTTAGATTAGTTTGAATAGTCAAATCTAGCGCTCAAGCACGTAGTGGCTTCACACGTTCTTTACGGCTTAAAGCATCAGCCACCACGTTAGCTTTCCCGGGATGATACCGGATTTTATAATCGTAGTCGCTAAGTAACTCTACCCAGCGTCGCCGTCGCATGTTAAGTTCCTTCTGATCCAGAATATGTTGAAGGCTCTTATGATCTGTGTAGATGATGCATTTGGTTCCATATAGATAATGCCTCCATATCTTAAGTGCAAATACTACAACTGAAGGAATTAATCTGCCCAAGATACATATTAAATTGATGTGGCTAGTGTGATATGATCCAAGTCGGGTCATACCCAATAACAAGCTTAACAAACATCAAAAGATAATTTATTTGTTGATAAGATCATACAAATAAATAATGACACCAATTTAGAAAATGGATTTTCTAAATTATTGTTTTTGCAAATGAACATTATTATGTGAATAATTGTTCATGAGATATTATTTGTTTTTGTTATTTAGTGTTACTAAATAAAAACAAATAAAAGAATGTTTAATTTATAAAGTTTAAAAACAAGTTTTAAATTTTATAAACTAGTCTTAAATACATGTTGGTTATGTATAAAACTTAAAAAAGGTGGGACCCTTTTGCATTAATCAAATCGGCCGCCCAAATGGGCATGTGTGTGCCATTCCCTTTGTCTTGTAAATAGACAAGAATAAGCATGCTACCATCTCCCAACACATTGAACATTCATTCTCACATGCAAGACTTTCTTCTCTCCAAAAAATCTCTCTCTAGTTCACGGTTTTGGAGAAGAAGAAGAGCAAAAATTTCAGCTTTCAAAATCGGTTTTGGATTGCTGAAAATTGGTGTCAAGGGATTCCTAGCAATCAAGGTGTTTGAAGAAGCTTCGGGTATAGCCTCTTGAGAACTTCTACCTTGAAGTTTAGCCACAAGAACACATCCTTTTCATCTCTTTAATCTCGGATTTCTGCAGCTCCAAAGGTTGTGGTTCTTACATTTTATGTTCATCTTATTGTGTGCAATTTCGTATAATGATCCATGGCTTGGGGTTCTTTATTAAATGGGTTTGATAATCAGATTTTAACATGTTTTAAAACATATATTCCGCTGCGTTTTTCATATATACAAGCATATACGAACTTTGATAAACATGTTAAACCCCATCAAATGGCATCTAGAGCCACTTATACGAAAGCATACATGCAAAAGTTCACGGATTTGTGGTGTTTGACACCACATACCCGTGAGTTTATGGGCTGGATTTTGACCCCTTTGACGTTTTAAAGATGCTACATTATGCATATTAGGATCTTTAAAACTCTAGTTTATAAGATATTTGTTTGCATGGACTAAACCCATTTGTTCTTGGTTTATGTTGGCCAAGAACATGGGTGATAAAGGGGCTACCAAAATCGGTTCATTAGTGTATATTTGGATATATTGTTGTTGATTATGCATAACAAAGCCTAGACCATTTGGATTGAATGATTGGTTGTCATGTTATATTCATTTGGGTATGTAATAATTTATCTTTGGTTTCAAGTTTTGTTTTGTAATCTATTCATTCATATGGTTTGTAATAAATAGATTAGGGTTTTTTCTTTACTAGAAAAATGTATTAGGATACATATTTTGTAAAGGATGCTCAAGATCAAGACTTGGAGAAAAGATAAGACAAAGAGGATGCTTGAAGATGTGGTTTCAAGTGGGAGTCCCTTTGGTCAACCATGTGTCATGATTCTTAACCCTTAGGACATGACCATTTGACACACTTGTTTTGGCTAAACAAGTGTGATCAACTTAGTATGCTTTGTTATGCATATATGACTTGTTTTGTTTATGTTTGGTTGAATGCATATGATGATGTTTGTTTTGAATATTTGGATGTGATTAACAAACCGTCAACTAAAACAAACAATAAACAAGTAATTGGTTCTCAAATCATTAAGCATAAATAGAATGGTTCTATAAAAGGAGTTAATGGTTTGCAAAATAAAATGGGTTTTATTTAAAAAGAACCAATAGGGCACCATATGCTTGAATGCATACAATCATATGGTACATAGACTTTTCTAAACAAGAATTGTGAAATGTAAATCCCTTTTGAAAACAAGTTAAACACCATCCTTGTACACAACACTTAGGTTACTTGCAAACTCTTAGTGGGATAAAGGTCACCTAACCACTTTGAGGGAACTTGTAACTTGAGGTGAGAATACCATGTTTGTGGGATAAAGGTCACCTAACCACCTATGTAGTAAACTCACATGTGCTTGTAAGTAGGACGACTTGATTTGTAAAATATATTGAATGGATCACCTAAAATATGTTTTACAAAAGGTGTTGATGGGATAAACATGCCGTTATAAACATGAGATGTTCAAACGATCCCATATCACTAGAAGTTGTAATAGGTTGCAATTGTCATTTATGACTACCTTGTTTATTTAAATAATGGGATAAAGGTCACCTAACCAACATTTAAATATAACGTTGGATTCTAAAAATTTTATTTATTAATAGTCTATGAGACATAAAGGGTATTGATAAATGAAATATAATTATATCAACGATTACTAATGGAACTTTGTAAAATCTTGTAGATGGCCGACAACAACAACGCTAATAACGATGTACTAAACCAAAACAACCAATCCCTAAGGGCGATCCTTCAAAGGGATCGTCTAACACCTAACAATTTCATGGATTGGTACCGCAACTTGAGAATCGTTCTCAAGCAAGAAAAGCGGGCCTACATCCTTGATGACCCCATCCCTGATGAACCTGACGAGGAAGATGTGGAAGCGTATAATGATTGGGTTAGATATGTGGAAGACTCCGTCCAAGTCTCTTGCCTAATGTTAGCAAGTATGACACCCGAACTCCAAAAGGAATATGAGCTCCATGGAGCTTATGACATGATCACTCAGTTGCGGGAAACGTTCCAGCAACAAGCTAGAGTGGAGCGCTACGAAACGGTTCAAGCGCTTAATGCATGCCGGATGGAGGAATCCCAATCAGTTTCATCTTATGTTCTTAAGATGAAAAGCCACATCGACCGCCTTCAAAGGCTAAACTGTCCCGTCTCAAAAGAGTTGGCCATGGATTTGATTCTTAATGGCCCAACTAAAAAGTTTGAGGCATTCGTCATGAACTACAACATGAACGGATGGGACAAGAGCATAAATGAACTTCATTCTATGCTCAAATCAGCTGAGGCGGGAATGGGTAAAAGGGTTTTACCCGTTCTCACCATAAATGAAGGTGGGAGAAAGAGAAGGTCTCTACCCCCTCCTAAGGCAATTGTTGCCAAAGGAAAGGGGCATGTTGGGGGAAAGGGAAGATGGCTGTTAGGGCGCAACCTCCGAAGCCCAAGGAGAAGAAGCAAAAGGTTGTTGTGAACGACCCATGCTTCAAATGTGGTGAGATAGGGCATTGGATGAGAAATTGTCCAGTCTATCTCAAAGAGTTGAGAGAAAAGAGGGATGCGGGGCAACCCTCAGGTATAATTTACATGATACATGTTGAGCTGAATGTTATTTCTTCTAACACATGGGTATTAGATGCCGGATGTGGAACTCACATTTGTAATTTGTTGCAGGGGTTCAGAAGAAATGAGCATTATGCAAAAGGGGAAATAAGTCTCTTCATGGGCAATGGTGCAAAGGTTCACGTGGAAGCCCAAGGAGACTACATTTTGAAGCTTCCAAGTGGTTTGGAAGTTATTTTAAATAATGTATTATATGCTCCTAGCTTGACTAGGAACATAATTTCTGTTTCCCGTTTAAGACAATATGATTATGATTTCAAGTTTGTTGACAATGATATTCATGTTTCTTTAAATCATGTACTTTATTTTAAGGCTATACCTTGTAATGGTATTTATGAATTGGTTCATGAAAACATAACATATGATAGCTCAATATACCAAGCAACCACCAAAAGACTCAAATTGGATTTGAGTGATACCTACCTTTGGCATTGTCGTCTTGGTCATATAAACAAGAAACGTATACAAACACTACAAAGAATGGTCTTTTAAAAACAAATGAATGTGATTCATTTGATGTATGTGAATCTTGTTTACAAGGAAAAATGACTAAGGCACCCTTTAGTGGAACTAACGAAAGGGAAAAGATTTATTAGGTATCATACATTCGGATGTATGTGGTCCTTTTAAGCCAATGACTAGGAATGGTGAAAGATACTTCATTACGATAGTCGCTATGGGTATGTGTACTTATTAAGGCACAAAGATGAAGCTTTTGAAGTGTTCAAAATCTTCAAGAATGAAGTTGAAAATCAACTCAACAAGTCAATTAAAGTTCTCCGCACCGATAGAGGTGGTGAATACCTAAGTGATGTTTTTCAAGATCATCTTAGGAGTTGTGGGATTGTCTCACAACTCACTCCACCTGGAACACCACAACATAATGGTGTGTCTGAGAGGAGGAATCGAACCTTATTGGATATGGTTCGATCTATGATGGCTAGAAGCATATTGCCTCTATCATTTTGGGGTTTAGCTTTGCTCTCCGCGGCCCGTATTCTGAATATGGCCCCAACCAAAAGGTGGAAAAGACACCTTTTGAGATATGGCATGGAAGAGTTCCATCCCTATCATACTTAAGGGTCTGGGGTTGTGAGGCTTATGTTAAGACTCCCACCCCAAACAAATTAGATGTCCGATCCACCAAGTGTATCTTTGTTGGATATCCTAGAGATTCTATGGGATATTTTTTCTATGATCCACTGGAACAAAAGGTGTTTGTTGCCAGAAAGGGCGAGTTCTTAGAGACAAAGTTCCTTATGGAAGGAGCTAGCAGTAGAACAGTGGATCTTGAAGAAGATCAAGAACCACAGCCTGATGCACGTTTGGTTGAAACTAGCACTCAACATGAGGATGTTGAGAATGATCAAGCGGTTGATCAATACACACAAAACGTTCGTAGAAGTGGTAGAACTAGTAATCCACCTGAAAGATACGGATTTTTCATGGATGGATGCTACGTGATAGATTCAGATGAACCAACCACATATCATGATGCAGTGTCCAATTTGGATTGTGACAAATGGCTTGAGGCCATAAACGTTGAGATGCAATCCATGTATGACAATCAAGTTTGGGAACTTGTTGTACCACCTCTTAATTCCAAAATAGTTGGAAGTAAGTGGGTTTTCAAGAAGAAAACTGATATGCATGGAAACTTGGATACTTACAAAGCTAGACTTGTAGCAAAGGGTTTCACTCAAACTCAAGGGGTTGATTATGATGAAACCTTCTCACCTGTTGCAATGCTAAAGTCTATAAGGATATTGTTTGCCATAGCTGCTCATTATGACTATGAGATTTGGCAAATGGATGTCAAAACCGCTTTCCTAAATGGATATCTTGAGGAAGATATCTATGTGGTTCAGCCTGAAGGTTTTGTCAATCCAAAACATCCTGATAAAGTATGCAAGTTAAAGAAATCAATCTATGGATTGAAGCAAGCATCGAGAAGCTGGAATCACCGTTTTGATGAGGAGATAAAGAAATTTGGCTTCATCAAAAACGCTGATGAGGCTTGTGTGTACAAGAAGGCTAATGGGAGCATAATAACCTTCCTAGTATTGTATGTTGATGACATACTACTATTTGGAAATGACATCCCAACTTTGGAAGGTGTAAAAACCTGGCTTGGAAATTGTTTTTCCATCAAGGATCTTGGTGAAGCTGCCAATATTCTAGGAATAAAGATCTATAGGGATAGATCAAGGCGACTGATTGGTTTGAATCAAAGTACATACATTGACAAAATCTTGAAAAGGTTCAAGATGGAAAACTCTAACAAAGGTAGTGTACCTATTCAAAGAGGGACAATATTGAGTACGACTCAATGTCCAAGCTCAAAGGAGCAAAATAGAATGAAGGCAATCCCATATGCATCTGCTATAGGATCCATCATGTATGCAATGATATGCACTAGACCAGACGTGTCATGCGCTTTAAGCATGACAAGTAGATACCAGCAAAATCCTGGTGATAATCATTGGATGGCTGTCAAGAACATTCTGAAGTACCTAAGGAGGACTAAGGATATGTTCTTGATCTACGGGTCTGGTGAAGAGGATCTCGTTGTAAAAGGTTACACGGACGCGAGTTTCCAAACCGATCGAGATGATTCACGATCTCAATCGGGGTACATCTTTATTCTGAATGGGGGAGCTGTTTCTTGGAAAAGCTCAAAGCAAGAAGTCGTAGCGTTGTCCACTACAGAGTCTGAATACATCGCCGCTTCAATGGCAGCACAGGAAGCTGCATGGCTGAAGAAATTCATAGCCGATCTAGGGGTGGTCCCTTCCATTCAGGATCCCCTAGAGATCTTTTATGACAACGAGGGTGCGATTGCTCAAATCAAGGAACCCCGTGCTCATCAAAAGACTCGGCACATTGAACGGAGATTCAACTACATAAGGGATGAAGTTGAAAAAGGAAAGATATGTATTCGCAAAGTCCACACTGATAAAAACATTACGGATCCACTCACAAAGCTCCTTGAAAGGGCAAAGCATGAAGGCCATGCTTGTGCCATGGGACTTAGATATTCAAGTGACTGGGTTTGATGTTGTATTTTGTATTTAGATATTGGAACTTATGTTATTTGACTTAATTATATGGTTATAATTTCATTTGTTCTTCTATTTTAGCATGTTTAAATCCGTGAATAAATAAGTTATTCTAAACGTCCGTAGTCGATCATACTTGTGGGAACAATTATGAATGTAAGACTATAATAAAATTGGATTGGTTGATGTTCATAAGGCATGAATATAGAGCAAGAGGTTGCTACCAAGGTTCATTGATATCTATGGGATATAGATATTGGACTGACCCGCTCTCAATTATTTCTGCATGGAATCTTTGTGATTAGTCATAAGAGATATTGAGTAAAGGTGAATATCATTGTATCCTCAGACCTAAGATACATATTGGGTCTTGATATTCACCAAGTATTGTACTTTGACTTAGTACTTTGTTGTTCTGAAAAATTGGTAGTACATAAGGCTGAGTTCAGGTATGATATGAGGTGATTGTGAGAGACGTATGTAGTCGAGATGGAATTTGTTCCTCTTATTCGTTAAGAGTTAGATGTCTAAGGCCTATTAAAGTTAAATCATCAGAGAATGACACTTCTGTGTCTCTTGGATTTGACGTGACATCTGAAACAAAAGGATAAATGATTAATTCACCTAAAACATATTCAAGTAAGGTACTTGAAAAGGATGATGTTATTGAATGGCACTTAGTCATATACATTAGGGGTAGCAAACCGTTGCTAGGCGTTATTTGCTGCTTGCATCAATTTTCTATGAATCTTGTGCAAGTGGGAGATTGAAGGAATTAATCTGCCCAAGATACATATTAAATTGATGTGGCTAGTGTGATATGATCCAAGTCGGGTCATACCCAATAACAAGCTTAACAAACATCAAAAGATAATTTATTTGTTGATAAGATCATACAAATAAATAATGACACCAATTTAGAAAATGGATTTTCTAAATTATTGTTTTTGCAAATGAACATTATTATGTGAATAATTGTTCATGAGATATTATTTGTTTTTGTTATTTAGTGTTACTAAATAAAAACAAATAAAAGAATGTTTAATTTATAAAGTTTAAAAACAAGTTTTAAATTTTATAAACTAGTCTTAAATACATGTTGGTTATGTATAAAACTTAAAAAAGGTGGGACCCTTTTGCATTAATCAAATCGGCCGCCCAAAGGGGCATGTGTGTGCCATTCCCTTTGTCTTGTAAATAGACAAGAATAAGCATGCTACCATCTCCCAACACATTGAACATTCATTTTCACATGCAAGACTTTCTTCTCTCCAAAAAATCTCTCTCTAGTTCACGGTTTTGGAGAAGAAGAAGAGCAAAAATTTCAGCTTTCAAAATCGGTTTTGGATTGCTGAAAATTGGTGTCAAGGGATTCCTAGCAATCAAGGTGTTTGAAGAAGCTTCGGGTATAGCCTCTTAAGAACTTCTACCTTGAAGTTTAGCCACAAGAACACATCCTTTTCATCTCTTTAATCTCGGATTTCTGCAGCTCCAAAGGTTGTGGTTCTTACATTTTATGTTCATCTTATTGTGTGCAATTTCGTATAATGATCCATGGCTTGGGGTTCTTTATTAAATGGGTTTGATAATCAGATTTTAACGTGTTTTAAAACATATATTCCGCTGCGTTTTTCATATATACAAGCATATATGAACTTTGATAAACATGTTAAACCCCATCAACAACGCCCAACTCCAAATCATGAGTTGTGTAGTTCTTTTCATGCACCTTCAGTTGTCGCGATGCGTAGGCAATTACCTTGTCTCTTTGCATTAGCATACATCCCAATCCTTGATGTGAAGCATCGCAGTATACCACCAAAATCATCAGTTCCGTCTAGGAGGGACAGTATTGGAGCGTTGCACAGCTTTTCTTTCAACGTCTGGAAAGCTCGTTCTTGTGCATGTCCCCAATCAAACTTCTTGTCTTTCTGGGTTAGCAGCGTTAAAGGTTGTACGATCTTCGAAAAGTTCGCAATAAAACGACGGTAGTATCCGGCCAATCCTAGGAATTGCCGTAAATCTGAGGGTGTTTGGGGTGTATCCCATTTCTTCACAGCTTCAATCTTGCCGGGGTCCATATGAATTCCATCTTTGTTAACCACATGACCCAAAAACTTCACCTCTCAAAGCCAGAATTCACACTTCAAGAATTTGGCGAAAGTTTCTCTTCCCGCAACACTTCTAGAATTGCCCGAAGGTGTTCTTCGTGATCCTCTTTCGAACGGGAGTAGATAAGTATATCGTCTATGAATATGATCACGAACTTATCAAGGTAAGGCTTGCACACCCGATTCATCAAATCCATTAACATAGCTGGTGTGTTGGTCAATCCGAACGGCATAACCAAGAACTCATAGTGCCCGTAACAAGTTCTAAATGTTGTCTTCAGAATATCGTCTTCGAATACCCTTAGCTGATGATATCCAGATCGAAGATCAATCTTGGAGAAATATGAAGCCCCTTGCAACTGATCAAATAGATCATCAATTCTGGGAAGAGGATATCGATTCTTCAAAGTCAACTTGTTCAGCTCGCGATATTCGATGCACATATGGAACGATCCATCTTTCTTCTTGACAAATAACACCGGTGCTCCCCATGGTGAATGACTCCGTCGGATAAAACCCTTCTCCAGTAGTTCCTGTATTTGATAGGACAACTCTTGCATCTCGGAGGGTGCTAACCGATACGGCGTCTTTGCTATCGGTGTAGCTCCAGGAACCAGCTCTATACGGAATTCCACCTGTCATGGAGGAGGCAAACCAGACAAATCATCAGGAAACACCTCTGGGTAATCCTGTACAATCAGAATGTCTGTCAATTTCATCTCTTCTTCCTTCTTTTCTACCACATGAGCCAGAAAAGTGTAACACTGCTTCCGTAGACCATGGCGTGCTTTCATGCAGGAGATAAGCTTCAAGTTCTTTCCCGGTCGCTCTCCTTGTATTCTGAGTACTTTCCCGTCTGACATGGGAATCCGCACTACTTTATCTTGGCAAACAAACTCGGCTCCATGTTTCGACAACCAATCCATCCCCACTATTACGTCGAAGCTTCCTAACTCAAAGGGTATCAAATCTATGTTGAAGACCTAGTCTTCCAATATCAGGGTGCAGTTCTTAATAATTTCCTCTGCCTGTTCAATCTTACCATCAGCCATTTCTATAGAGTAACTAGTTTCTAGTCTACTAGCACTCAAATCAAGCATTTGCACAAACTCAGATGATATAAAACTATTGTCTGCTTCAGTATCAAACAGTACAGATGCGAAATGGTTATTGAGTAAGTGCGTACCCGTGACAACGTTCGGATCCGTGACAACGTTCGGATCCGTGACAACATTCGGATCCTGACGGGCATCATTAGCTCCAATGACGAAGGCACGACCCCGTGCAGCATTACCTTGGTTTCCTTGGCCTTGAGCACCCGCTATGGCCACTATCTGCTGTTGGTTGTTTCCTTGCTGACCCGGTGCCCTATTCAGTCGGGGGCACATGTTTCTGAAGTTATCGAGGCCTTCACATTCGTAGCAAGCCCTGGCATTCCTGGTGGGGTTAACCGCGTTGACGGGTGCCACCAGGTTTGGCGCTACTCTGCAGTCTCTTGCTTGATGCCCCAGGCGTCTGCAGTTCAAACACACCCGGCATGGCACTGCTGGGGGATGATGGAGATTGCACCTGTCACATCTTGGGTGCGGCCCAGCATATTCCTTCTTCCCTGGAGTCACGGCTACAAAATTTCTGGTCGTTTTGGCCCTCTTATCAAACTTTCCGGTACCGGACCGGCTTATTTCCCAGCTTCCTTCCATTTCTCTGCTCCCCTACCTAATACCCCTGTCCTTATCATCTCATCAGTGAGAGTGCCAGCCTTCAGAATTGCACTCTGGATTGTAGGAGGAGCAGCTGCAGTTACCATTGCCTGGATTTGAGGCGCAAGTCCCCAAATGTACCTTTCAATCCTTTTTGATTCCGGAGTGACTAGATGTGGAACTAGTCTACCCAATTCGTGGAATCGGTTTGTATAAGCCGCATGCCCAGCCCCACCATAGCATGATTCCAAAATTCATGCTCAAGTTTCTGCATCTCATTGAGGGGGCAGTATTCCTCAGTAATCAGGGCTTTGAACTCATCCCAAGTCATCTGCATCGCAGATTCTCTTCCTCTAGCTTGAATCTGGGTGTTCCACCAGATTAGTGCTCTGCCCTGCAGTGAGCACGTAACATACATGATTCTTTGACCGTCGAGGCATTCGCTGATGTCAATCATTGCCTCCATATTTTCAAGCCATCTAGTCAGGTCTATCGCCACACCTTTCCCATCGAATTCCCGGGTTTGCAGGCCACAAATTCCTTATAGGAACATCCCGTCTTGTATCGTCGACCCTTGTTTCATTCCCAGTTGTTTCGCCAATCCCAGTATCTTCCCCTGTTCCTTGATTATGCTGATCATTCGTATCATGATCCCCGTGGAGATTAGGATTCAGAAGAGCGTCACTCACTTGTGTCACTATAGTTGGAATCAGTGCGGTGAGCTGCTGAGCAATCATAGCAGCTATATCAGGGTTTTCAGTTCCCTGATTATTGCCGACAGGAGCACCACCTGTTCTTGGTGGCCGTCCTCTACCTCTGCCTCGTGGGGTCTCACCCTCGTGATTTGTGCTACGGGTGGCTCTTCGAGGCGGCATTGTTCTAATCACAAAGGGAGTAAACATGTAAACTTTAGTAAACATGTAAACCTTAGTCACTTGAAGATACACAAGTATTCCATTTATCAAGTTCCAACGTTTCATGTTCCAGTCAGTCAAGATCGCTATGCAGCCCATTTCAAGCATATTCTCGGTATACCGGTGATGTTTATATATAGGGTTCCCCGCAGCGTTCCTACCACACCCACGATGTACCGAGAATGATGCCCGATCCGGTTACATGACATCCGACCTTCCTTCACATCATATCTATAATAATCCATCAAGTCAACTGAGAGCCAACATGTAATCACACATAGTCTGGCGGAGGTTGTCTATCCCGCGTCCTTGAAAGGACTCAGATATGGCCTTCTCGGGTCGGTCTCAGTATCTGAGGTTAAGCGCAATGTATGATCTGTGAAGATCTCTTCGGGTCTCAATACCCGAATTTGATTATGATAACTTGGCGCGCAGAGGGAACGGAAGATCCAATAGAAAGCATCTCATAAGGGACGAGCACAAGGGCTCAACCACAAGGTGAAAGATCACAAAACAAAAGGATAACCAAACATGTAAAGAGGAACACATACACGAGATATATAAATGCACACAAGCTTAAGCATGCAAATCTACATGAAGGTTCCTAGGTTATAGTCTAGGTCAAGTGTGATTGCCTAATTCTCTATAACCAATGGCTCTGATACTAGTCTGTCACACCTCCGCTGATAGCGGAAACACGGGGATGCGAGCTAGACGGGATCGTCATAACACATGGTATACGTTAGAGAAGCAATATAAGTATGATGTCAAGCGTGTCATGACGACACCCGAACACAAATGGAGACTTGTGTCGTGTTCAGTCAATGTTCACGACAGCATAGCCATAAGCACAACATAAAATGATCACATAAGCATTGATGATAACTTGTAATGTAAATTCCCACAACCCGGGAACAAGTATACAATGTACAAGTTTAAGCAACCAAAATGTTTCAAAAATCAATGTTTAACAAAAATGCTTAATCATCCAAAAAATGCATCCTAGGGTCTCCTCTAAAAGGCAGCACTCCTAGAACTTCAATTACCTTGATCACCTGAAAAGACATGCTCAAAACGGTCAACATAATTGTTGGTGAGCTTCGCAGGTTTTAAGTAATAAAAGATGTTAAGATGAAACAACTTGTATGTTTAAGAAGAGTTACCGCGATGACACTTATGTGTAAGCGGTTTTACAAGATATAGATAGCTACAGCCAAACCTAAACATCGGTTCCACACAGGAATTGATGGCTGTAAAGAAAGCATCCCATAAGTTTTACATGACGTAGCAAGATCCACACAGCGCATACGTATAGGTTACAACCAAACCAATCCTTAGGTCCCGTTACCGGGATTAATGGTTGTAATGGATGATCGGCTTAGAAGAACCACACAGAACAACCACACAGAACAACCACACAGCCATACATCCATCAAGTAGTAGCAATCACAAGTAGCATCGACCAACACATAATATTAAAGTAGTAGCACATAGTAATGTAATATCACCAAGTAACATACAAGGTGGTAACATAGCATAGAGTCAAGTTTATATAGCATCAATCAACAAGATAAGCAAGATAAGATACTCATAAAAGTAACAGCCAGCTTCCACTAGGGAAGGTGCTTGAAATCAAGTTAAGTAGGTGAGCATTCTTTTCCCCCAAGTTGAAAATATTTAAAAAGTTTTTAGAGTAAAAAGGGGCTACGAAACACACAGGATAGATGATAAGCACAAATGATGAATGTATCCCAAGAGCAAAATGCTATGAACAGTCAAACACCTATTAACAGTTACTGACAAGCATTAATATGAGCATAAGGCATAAGATGACATTCGATTAGTTTGGGTTGTTTCGGTTTGGTCGTGGGTAGCACACACTAGCAGGCATACACATATCGGACCATATGTAGATCCAAGTATTAAGGGTAGTCGTCATTGCTAATGACATCCGTATGGGGATCCCATTATTATAAAAGGTAGTGCTAGTTAGATATTTGTAGTCCCAAATAGGTTGTCAATAATTGTAAAAGGTTAGGTTATTTAAAATTGAAATAGTATGTGCCTGTTGATAGCGTTGACTTTCATCTTTGTGGTCAAGCAATGACACTTTATTGATGTTACCCTATTATCACGAGATATTCAAAAAGGGATTTCACACATACACGCATCATCAGTCACACAACAGGACCGGACGCACGACTCAACCCTCCATTCACACGAATGGACCTTCAGTCGTACGAATCAGCTTCATTCGTACGATTAAACCTTCATTCGTGCGACTAAGCATTCAGTTGTACCATGCGACACCCAATCACGCGACTCAACCTCCATACGCACGATTGAACCTTCATTCGCACGAATTAGATTCATTCGTGCGATTGAACATTCATTCGTGCGACTAGCCTTTCAGTAGTGCGACTCACGCACAATCGCACACAAGCTCATCCACATTGACTCAATTTCACACACATTCACTCGCATGGACTCAATCACACACACATTCAATCGCACACACCCAGACGCATGACTCAGTCGTGCGATTCACCCAATTGCACGGCTCAGTCGTGCGACACACTCATACGCATGACTCAGTCGTGCGATTCACCCAATCGCACGGCTCAGTCGCATGAACAGGCCCACTCGCCCAGTGCAGGAGATCGCGACTGAAGAAGTGCTGAGCAGCCTCGGCTGCTCCGTGCACGGGTTTCACGCATCAAGAATCTCCAGAAACACTCATCTAACATACCTAAGCAAGAAACACACTCAAAAACACAACACACAAGCCCACACGACCTCATGTGCTCGGATGAACCTGAGCACCCGAAACCCTAGAAAACGCAGAAGTGAAATCGAGCAAGAAATGGTTCAAACGAGGTTATCTACCTGTTAGAAGTAAGTATTCACGATGATAACCAAGATTTATCGGTGAAAACGCAAGAAAATAAGCGGTTTTGGTGCTAGAATGGTGAAGAAAGTGAAGAAGAAGAAGATGAAGAAGATGGTGAAGAATGAGGGCTAGGGCTGGAAATGGGGTTTATATACCCAACCCTAGTTTGGTAAAATGTCAATTTTAGTCCCTGCCCTTTGTCCCCGGGTTCCCAAATTTTATTTCGGTTGAAACGACATTAATTAGGCTTGTTTTATTAATGACGAAAGACGTAGTTAATGTTATTTATAATTTAAAAATGGTTTTATCTGTAACATTAGATTTATATAAAAATGGTGCGTTCAATGTTAACGGGGGCAATCCTAGAAAACATTTTAGGATGATGACAATACAAGCAACGATAGCACAAGCATAAAGATAACCAAGAAAGCAAATGTGATACCCACATAGATGGGTTGCAGAGGTGAGGAATGACCGATAACAAAAGTCAACCGAACACGTTAAATGACGGACCTTTGGTGACGGATGTCACACTACCCGCCAGGTATACAATCGATCGAAAAGTACCCGGCTGGGCAGCTATCAAATGCCTACGTATGTCAGCTGGCAACCCCTGAATGTATCTCTTGATCTTCCTCGACACTAGCGTCACCTAATCCGACACCAGCCTTGCCATTTTGTTAAATTTGTGGTGTACTGCTGGTTGGTCATGGTTCCCGCCTCAAGTTGCAGGAACTCCCTCTCGATCTTGTCGAGTTCCCGGTGAGGACAGAATTCCTTGATCACCAATTTCTTCTACTCCTTCCATCGCATCTTCCCGATGGCCCTGGCACCCTCAGCTTGGATAATATTGTCCCACCAACACAGTATTGAGTCAGCAAAAGAGTGAGTAGCGAACTTCACCTTCTGGTCTTCACGACACTCGCGGATTTCCAACACTACTTCCATCTCCCTCACCTAGTGGTGAGCTGTAGCAACATTACTGTTGCCACGAAGGTCGGGGGCTTACACCTCTGGAATGCCCCATAACTGCACCCCTTGCTCGTCACCCCCACTGAATCATCCTCCTCATCATCGGACAACATGGTCTCAGCCTCCGGTTGTTCCTCCTCCCTTTGCTTTCCTTTCTTGTTGATCCCTTCATATCTTCCTTCTCTTTCCTCTCCTCATTCCTCACAGCCCTGATGACTTCGGTCACTACAGACGGTAAGACTGTCTGCATGACCTGGTGTACCTCATCAGCAATCGCCTCCCTAGCTGAGGCATTCAAACTAGCATTATCATTCTCCTTACTTCAGACATGAACCTCAGGGTTCCCGTGAGCCGTCTCAGGAGCCTTAGCACTACTCCTGGTCACACGTGGACCAGTACCACGTCCTCCACGACCTCTGCCTCTAGGAGCCTTTGAAGATTTACACCCAGCCATTCCCTAAATGCTATATAAGATTCAAACACTAACACAGTCATTCAAGGTAATAGCTCAGTTTATGTCAAGTCTAGTAAGTCCCTATATATAATGGCCAATTGTGATTAGCCACTTACTTTACTCTTCACACCTCAAGCATTTCCTATCCTGAATATATATCAGTATCTAAATCTATTAAGAACATATAAGTCAAATAGCACACACACATAATACTAGTTAGCTTAAGAAAAGGAATTCCTGATGGCACGTAGCTACTCGGGCTGACATCCCTCCATTCATCCCATTTTCAATTTAAGTTTGGGTTTTTTCAAAAATATTACCCAAATCTCTTAAACTTTGGCTCTGATACCAACTTGTAAGGCCTTGTTCCCGGGCATTTCACAGTTGGTCATTCATAGCACTACACATACATATTAATATAATTTTCATAAGATAATGCAGCATAATTAATATCAAAAGTCATCCATTCATTAATAAAAACTATTGCTATGCAATACACCCAAAATTAATATAAGTTACAAAAGATTGTTTAACTGCATTACAAAGCAACAAAATTATTAATCATGAATGAATGTCAGTCTTGCCTTGCCGAGTAGCTTTCCCCGCGTGCCATCCTCAGCAATAATTACCTGCCAACTGAAAATGTATAAAAGTCCGCATTGCTGAGTGAGTTATAGTTTTAAAAGCGTTAAAATACCTTGAAGAGTTTATATATATGAAAACACTCTTTTTCATAAAACATTTCCTTTACTTTCATACGTGAGCATACATCGTACATACAACAAGGTAATACCTTCTTTATCCATTCATTACCATGCTAATTCTTTCACTTCATACTTTTACCATTATCTTTCACTTTCTTTCCGGACCAATGTGCAATACCCCAAACATTATGCACGTAGCTGATGCTGGACCTGAAGTCTATAAATAGACCCCGAACATTGTGCACCTAAGGTATGCTACAAGGGTCCCTATCAATCTCAATGATTGACCCTATGTGCATCCTTTGGGGTAGCTAACTCGCATCACAGTTGAGCTAACAACAATATGGTCGTGCACCTCTGTTTATTTTGCTTGCAAGTCTTTCATTCTTTCATTTATGTTTCACTTTTCATCATCATTAATCTTTCACTTTATTAATGATAATACTTCACATTTACGATCATAAACACTCCACGTAAAGTCATACAATATAACATAATATGGAACATAAGAAAACATAAGAACAAATCATATTCATGCATAAAATAAGTATTTAATAACCTCAAGTCAAACTAGGGTCAAAACCCTAAAATCAGAGATTCCCAAAATTTCAGAAATAATTCTAAGTGTTCTGGACGCATGGGCACTATGCAGGCGCATTAGCCTTTCTTAGACGCATCATAACTATTTAGGCGCATGGCCTAACACTTAACTGATTTTCTACTTACTTAGGCGCATGAACTATTCAGGCGCATTGGTACTATTGGGGCGCCTGATTCTAACACTTAGGCAATCCGGCCTAATTTCTAGGCGCATAAACCACTATTCAGGCGCATGGACTCCACTTGGTCATTCTAAGGCATGAACTTGGGCGCATGGAGTATTGTTTGGGCGTATGGCATACACTTAAATATTTGTAAGGCAAATTCAGGCGCATCAGCCTTATGTAGGCGCATGAGCCTTATGTAGGCGCATGAACCAACTGTTTCACATGTTTCTAAGTTGTTTCTAGTCCCAAACATTATACTAACCTGTGTTTAAGCTTATTATAACCATTCTAAGTATAAACATCATATAAACAACCAATAATCACCATCACACATTCAAGAAACATGCGGGTATACATAGTAATAATAGTAAAATACATTTTAATACATTTTCAGCCCCAAAGAAATTGTAAAACATGTGGAAACCGGGGTTCTAGAACTCACCTTATGTAGTGTTCAAGTAAAACTCCACCAAACATGAAAAAACAGAGAGTTCAACCTCCTAAAACACAACAACAAAACAACCAAGCACAAAGAACACATAAGAATCGGTTCTAAGGTTGGAAAAACCAAACAAAACCGAGTCAAAACACAAGAAACACTTACCAAAACCCGAAATCTTCTTCTTCATTGTCTTGTAACCGAGAGAGAGTTTTCAGCTTTCTCTTTTCTTCTTTTTGGTCGATAGAAAGCACATGGTTGACATATATGGGCGGCCATACCCATAATATATTAAAATATTGGGTTTTGTGCAATTTTACACTTTAACCCTCATAACTTTGGCTACTTTTCTTTTTCTTCTAGATACTATATTTCTCTCTTCCACGTTTATTTTCCTTTACTTAACTAAAAGTTTCGGGTGTTACAAGCAATCAAGAAAAGGAAAAGATATGCAAACAAGAAAGAGTATGACTTTGAAGAAGAGATTGAAGAAGTAGTAGAGGAGGTAATAGTGCAGAAAGAGAGGAGAAGTAAAAGAAGGGCAGAAGAGAGTGAACCAGCCAATGTAACTAAGAGAAGAACAAAGCACAAGCAACAAACCTTCTCAGAACAACCCAGTAGAAAAGATGCCAGATCTGAGCAGGATCAGGACGTAATCAGAAATATTAGTGCATCGGTGGCAAATGAACTGAGTATGATGAAGACAAAGTTAGTAAATCAAGAGAATTGAAGGTCTGAAGAAGATGGTGTTGGATCAACAGGATCTCATAGAGACATTGTTTAAAGAAATGAATGAACTAAAAGCAGCGGACGACCTACCAAATCAAAGAACTAAAGTTGAGCCAAATGATCTTACTGATACGTCAGATATGAATTCCTTAATGTTGGAGTATTAGGAATGGCAGGAGAGGGCCTAAGTGGAGCTACAGATATAAGGTTTGATGTTGGTACAAGTGGAGCTGGTGCAGGTGATGTGAGTGAAGGTGCTGGAACTAGTGGTGTTGAGAAGGAGGTGATTGAAGAAGAGATTGAAATTACTGAGGCAAGATTTGTAGATTTGAGATTTGATATAGAGAAAGATTTAACCGGAGAGGAAGTGGTTGTAGAAGAAAGGGTTAGAGAAAAAGGGAAAGAGCCTAAGATAAGGCTAGTTGATAAAGAGCAAGAGATTGATGAACATCTAGTTGATTACAGCTTAGAGCCAGAATATTATAAAGTTGATGAGAGACCCGTCACATATGTGGCTCAGACATGCATGACCGAAATAGATATCGTTGAGATAGATCAACATGACTGGTTTGTCAAGGAGAAGGAGCCAGAGGAGCTTACACCCCTCTTCCAAAACATAAAAAGCCAATCGGAAAGGAATCTGACAAGAAGATCTTCAGTTAGAAGTTCACGCCAGACCTAAAACTGTATATGATCAAAAGAAGGGGAGGAGGAATCTCATACCTGCATAGAAGGAAAGCTTTTAAAACTTTACCCAGATGGGATCTAAGAAGGTTAGCAGAGATTCCCCTTCTAGGTGCTGAGACGAGTGAAAGAGCCATGCTTTTAGAGAAAGAGAGAAAGAAAGGTTTATCGGATAACTTTAATACATTTGGATATATGAAAACTGAGAGAAGGAGGTCAAAGAAAGATCTGGATTAGGCCACCGGCAAAGGCAAGATTGTGCTAAGATTGAAGCCAGCTAAAACAGTGACTATAGTGAAAGTACCCAATCCACTTCCCCCGAGGCTGCAAGCATTTGAAAAGTGGTTTTATGATAACAATACAGAGGAAGCAGTGATGAGAGTGAAAAGAGGATCCAGATTAAACTTTTCATCCAACAGGAAGTTTTCTCTTTTTGCAATGAGGACTTGGTGATCTTGTGTGAGAATCATATTAAGGTGGGGGCTGGAGCTGAAACAATGGAAAAGGCTAGTCTCTTCATGAGGGTAGCCAACAAAGCCTGGGAAATTAGAGTTGAGGTCAGTGAGCTCATAAGGAAAGTAATTGAAGCTGACGAAGTTTGGATGGATGTGCAAGATTTAACAAAGCAGTTAACACAAACAAGTGCACATGTGGAAGAGGAGTGTCAAGCTAGAGCTGAAAAGGAACAAATTAAGAAAGCTGCTGAAAAGAATGTTATTGATGTTTAAGAAGAGGCTGGAGCTGAACATGAAGCAACAGAGAGAGCCAAGGAGGATGAAGGTCAAGTAGAAGACTAGGCTGGAGCTTAAGAGGAAAATCAAGCTGAAGCCGGTGAGGTCCAACCTAAGGGGAGTATTGAAGATCAAGTATAGGTTGCACTCACCTTAGTAGTTAGTTTATTTTGCTTTGATTGTCATAGGATCTTTGTTAGTTTGTTTTATATATGTAATTTGTAGTTAGTTTTATGTTTTGTAGTAATTCATAATGACCCAGCGAAACTACGAGCAAAACTATAGCTTCGCTCGTAGTCAGCTGACTCAGGTCACCCGGCAAAACTGTGTTTCGCAGCCGGGTGAATCTAAGCTATGGTCAGGGCAGTTTCGCTGTCCAGCGAAACTGCTAGCAAATCTAGACACTGCATATATATGTAATGATCAAACTTTTTATGGGAGTTTCGCACAACCCTAATTTGAGAATATTCGTTTTGCATTACAGTTCTAAGTATGTATTTGGCTGGAATCATCATTTACTTTATCATTAAGCCTTGTTCTTTGTGTTTTGATTCAAGTTTGGATAAAATGGTTATATTTTGAAACTCCTTCTATAGATTGTTGTTTAGATAATTATTTCAGTGGGTTTTGATTGTGTTTTCTTATCATTAGCACTGTTCATCAATCATTAATGGACCAACAATATCAATGGTGTTTATATTTTAGATCATTTTGTGTTATTTTTTTATTGTTTCATAGATTATAAATTTGTTATCTATCATTATTTTTTACAATTAGAACGCATAATTATAAACTTTCACCAATCTAGTTTTCAAAACTCATAGTATTGAAGATAACACAATGTGTTATTTTTGTTACTTTTTTAATAGATTATATAAACTTGTCATTACTAATTGTGTTTTAGCATTAAAATACACAATGATTTTATTTTAACAATCTATTTTTCAAACCCATACAATTCAAGATAACCCAACAACGATCAAAACACACAATGAGAGATTGTGTTATTATTATATTTTACATATTAGAGATAACAAAGAATTTTATGGAATCATTATATCTTAAATTTTATTATTTATAAAAAACACAATAGTATTTAAAATTAATACAAATAACCAACAAAAAGACACAAAGAACTGCACTAAATACATAATTATGAGATATAAGTTTAAAAACGTCAATTTTTTTATATTTTTATCTAACAATACTTTACTTGTTTTAAAAATAAAAAGCAGACATTTTTGTAGTGTAATTTTTTATAAAAAAATAATATCGTACATAAAAGTTATGAACATTTAAAAAACTGAGGAAACTTATAAAAATTCAACAAAAATGATTATTCCTAAAATATTCCTCTAACATTTTTTTCCCTACAATTTGATTTCAACCATTGTTAAAAAGTCGGATGGTTGAGATTACGTTTTAGACTTTTTAGTTTTAAAACACTTTCTATTTGATCCTTTCTCGTAATTATTATCTTTTATTGCTTGTATATCAAGTGTGTGTGTATATATATGTGTGTGTGTATATATATGTATATACATATATATATGCACATACATATATATATGCACATATATATATATACATATATATATATACCTACATATATGTATATGTATATATACCTACATATATGTTTATATATATGTATATATGTATATATATACATATACTTGTATACATATATGTATGTATATACATATATGTATATATATGTATATACATGTATGTATATATATATGTATATACATATATGTACATATATGCATACATATACATATATATATACATATACACATATGTATATAGATATACACACCCTATATACATATACATATATATATGAAAGGATCTCAGCCTCTAGTTTGATCAATTAGGTTGTATTCGCAGCGGATTTAGCACAAGAATTAAGCAAATTATACTAAGAACACAATAGATAAATCAATGTAATAGTAGGTTATAGAGAAAGAGAGGAATTCTACAAAAAAGGTGTTTTCTATTAGATCACACGTTTCGGCACAGATTACAATTAGGTCATCTTCCTTTTATAGAAAGAATGACGTCAGCTGATGTCACTTGATAGTGACATCAAACCGTTATTCTAACAAACTACTGAAACTAACTAAACTACTGAAGATGTCAAAGAACTGACATCTTCTTACAAAATACTAAGTGTTAAACTTATTACAACAGCTGAAAGTAAACTACTGAAAACTACAACGACTGAAGAACAAACTCTTTAGTCGTTTTACAAACTACTGAAATAGAAAATAAAACTGATAATAAAAAGCTGAAAGGAAAACCATCATAATAACTGAAGAATGCTTCTTCAGCTGTTGTGACAAACTCTGAAGCTTCAGCACTTGTCTTCAGACTTTAACTTCAGATGTTTCATCAGCTGATGACTTCAGTAGTTATCATCAGCTGATGTCTACAGTCTTTTTCTTCAGTCTTTGTGCTTCAGTTGTTGATCTTCAGTACTTTGATCTTCAGCTGATAGTCTTTAGTACTTGAGTCTTCAGCACTTGAGTCTTCAGTACTTGAGTCTTCAGCACTTGAGTCTTCAGCACTTGAGTCTTCAGCACTTGAGTCTTCAGTACTTGAGTCTTCAGTATTTGAGTCTTCAGTTGTTGAATCTTCAGTACTTGTACTTCAGTTGTTGATCTTCAGTACTTTGATCTTCAGCTGTTGGGGTCTTCAGACTTTGTCAAACAGCTGAAGATGCTTTCAGCAGTTGTTGTGATGTCTTGTGGGACTTAGAGGTTTTTCTGATCTGGCTCATTGGTTCTTTTGGTCCAACAAACTCCCCCTGAACCAATGCAGCTAAAACCTCTAAGCTTATTATTGGTCCTACTTATTATGGCAGGGTGATTGGTCTATTTCCTTCTGGATCAGCTCAGAAGTTGACCCATATAAGCACTGGCCTGGGAAGAGGTCTCAAAGATCTGATTGGCATAGTATGGATGGGAACTTTGTTTTGGGGAACTTGACACACAGTTGCTGTCCCATCCATGTGACCTACTTCCTAACTATGAGCCTGTAGGATTCTCTGGTGTAGGCTTCTAAAAACATTACTT
The DNA here is from genome assembly GCA_024085815.1 of Flaveria linearis. Taxonomy (NCBI): domain Eukaryota; kingdom Viridiplantae; phylum Streptophyta; class Magnoliopsida; order Asterales; family Asteraceae; genus Flaveria; species Flaveria linearis. The sequence continues at coordinate 67,130,401 of CM044001.1, read as the reverse complement.
GTTCCTCCATGGTAAGCACTTCTGCCTCACCTTCAAAGAATCCTTCAGGTCCATAGAGCTCTGAGATGTATTTGGCCTGTTTACCACTTTTGAGCTCCACAGTTGTTATGGCCCTATAGGCGAATTCATCTGGGTGATTACCCTCTAAGAACAACTGGAGCTCATTTCTCCTAAGATTCTCAAACCACTTGTAGACTAACCCCTTTTTAACCACCCTATTCTCCATCATCTTTTGTGATGGGAGGTTAGCCTGATAGGTTTCCTTGAAATCTTCTATGATCTCCCAGGGTGATACTACAATGGCCAAGGAGATCACTTCATCTACAATCCTTTTCACTTGGCCATTGTATCTCAGTGGAATATCTTTCTTCATGATCCTACGAGACACCCTGGGATCAGGCCAAATACACACTTTGTCCTTTTGAAATTGATATGTATGCCTTAAAGTGTATAATCTCAGAGCTTGTATCCACATATTCATAATTGATGAGGAAGCAGCATAGGCTTTATCTACTCTTTTCAGCAGCTCATCATCATGTAACCTGTGCTACTGTTCTTCTTCCAGTTTAACCTTCACGGCTTCCATCTGTGAGGCAGGAGTGATGGGAGTGATGGATAAAGGTTTGGCTTTAGGCAAAAATAAAACTACAGAGAGAGGCAGCCTATCTTCTTCCTCATCATCCTCTTCTTCTTCTTCTTCTAGCCTCAACACCCTTCTCTTCCTCTTCAAGGGTGCATCATCGTCTGTGGGTTTTGATGGTGAAGGGGTTGGTTTTGTGGGTGGTGGTTTGGTTTTTGGTGTGGGAAATTAGGCAGGCTGCGCTAGTAATTTAGATGTAAGAGAAGTTTTGGTCTGTTTTACTAACTCAGTCCTGTTCCTAGCACCGGCTTCACTAAGGGCTTCTATGATCAGTCCTTTGGTGAATACCTCAGACGAACAGATCTTGGTGACTATTGCCAAGATGTTATCCCTGGACCATGATCTAATCTCCAGGACTGATCTCCCTAGATACTTCAAAATGAATCTTGTCATAGCCTCAAGTCTCTCTTTTTCCTCTTGGCTATGACAAGACCATCGGTATTCTATTTCTTTCCTCTCCAACTTCCTTATCTCCTGATCTAGCTCAGCAGTGGTAGTGTCAAAGCCTACCTGAATAGCTGATCAATGATGTTATCCATTGACCTGCTATGTTCAGCATCAGCCTCCTTGACAAGAACATCTAGATCTTTCTCCTCTCCCTTCTTCTCATTCTCTCCCTTCTTCTTCTTGTGCGTGACATGAAAGTCTTTTTGACTTTCAGTCACTTTAACCAATTCAGCACCCTCATTTTCCTTCTCCCTCTCGGTCTCCACTACCCACTCCTTCTCATATACCACCTCATCCTCATTTTCTTTCTCTTTCACTTCCTCCTCCACTCTCTTCCTCTTAGCTTTCACTGAAGTCTCCCTCTTTTTGGTTGTATTGGTTGCAAGGGGTTGACTGTCAGAAAGCTTCTTCAGCACAACAGCTTCCACCAAAGGCTGTATGGTAGAGGGAAGCCTCTCATCAAGGGTTTTTATCACAATATCTGTGATAATGGGTGTGATGAGATGCAAGGAATTTTGAAAGATAGCAGCTAGTTGCTCAGGGGGGTTCTATCCCTGAGAACTAGTGCTAGAAGCAAGGGCAGGTGGTCGAGTTTGTGGGAGTGGCTGAGTGTTTATGAGACCTTCAGGTGAAGGTGCCATCTGTGGGTTCATGGTGGTAGATGGACTTGATTCTTGAGAGAGTTGGGGAAGTAGATTTTTTAATCTACTGACCTTCTCCTCAAGAATGGTGTTCTGGGCCAGAACATCATAAAAGAAGCCCAGGTCATCATCAGCTGTTGCTGAATCACCTGACCTCCTGATTGAATCAGGATGTACATGTGCTGAGTGTGGCTCAGTGATCACATGTGCCCTTTGTTCGTGGTACTGGGGACTTCCAGCCTCCGGATTGGATCCATCATCGGTAGTTGCTTCTGGTGAGGTCTTAGCTATGGTACCAGCTTCATCCTGTTCATGTGCTGAAGCAGGAGAAGTGGCAGCCTCACCAGATTGTCCTATCTCCTTTGCCACACTTGGAGATGAGACATTTGATTCTCTGTGTTGTGGGCTCCCATCAACACTTGTATCCACCCTCTCTTTGGTTGGAGATATCCCAGTTGTGATTGGTTCCTGGGGAGAGGGTGGAGTGTTAAGATGAGTCAACACTTTAGCAATTATTAGTGTAAGGCTTTGAGGGGCAGTTGCAGTGGGAGATGGGGTAGAAGCAGTATGCACATAGGGATATGTGTGCTCTTCAATGGCAACCTCCACAAGTAAGAAAGGTTCTAGATGTGTGGCAGCCCCAGAAATGGTTGCATCAAGCTCCTGTAAAGAGGATTCCTGTGCGGTTATGGTTGGTGGAGTCGTGGTAATTGCTGGGAGAATCGTGCCAGCAATTACTTCCTGCTTTTGTTGTGCAGGGGCATCCTCAGGGGACTCATCTCCCTGAGTAGCTTTTTTGGTTTTCTTTGGTTTGGGTTTGGTGGGGACTTTGGATTTGGAGGTGGAGGCTGTGGGTTCTAGCTGCGTGGGTTTTCACAGCTTGGCAGCCTTTTTAATGTTTGGTCAGTGTTGTGCCTGGAGTATACCTCAGGCAATACAGCCATGGCAGGGACTCCAAGGCCAACCAGTCCCTCAGCTTGTAGCTGGTTCTCTATTATGGCCATTATGAACCGTGGATATAGTATCCAACGGTTAGCAAAAGGTTTTGTGGCCATATCCTTAAGTTTCTAAAAGATTATTTCAGAAAAATTTAATGGTTGTTTCTCAAGGATAGAGAATAATACCTACTGCCACCTAGTGGACATTTGATCCCATGATGAGGTCTTTGGGGCTAAGCAATCATTTACCATGTGGAAAATAAGGCGTTTGGCATCATGGAAATGTTTCTTGAGCAGGGTAGAGGCATGAAGGTCACCCTGATAGTCATGATGTGCAAAGGAAAGATCAGTGGTGCCTTTTGGATATTCGGTTAGGAAGGTGGCATCATACAATTTTAGGGTTTGGCGGATGATTGCTGGATTGATGACCACCTTCTGGTTGTTGACGAATGACTGGAGAGAGACCTCGACGTCGTTCTCTCCAGTAAGGGTGACATTCGTCCAGAATTGGGTAAGGGAATCGGCATATATGGTAGGATTGAGGAGAAAGGCCGTTTGGAATGGGGAATCAACCATGAGATCAATAGCTTTATCGAACTTGGTCCAAAATAGGGATTTAGTCAGGTATGCAACACAGTTGTGGCGAGGTTTAAGCAGCATGGTCGCCATTAATGGTATGAGAGAGGTTTCAGAGTTTTTGAAATATTAGGTTATGATAGAATGAAAAACTCTGTAGGGTTGGGTATTTATAGGGGTTACGAAATAGCTGAAAGGAAATGACTGAAGGTTTTGGTATTAGTCATCAGTTGTTTGAAACTACTGATGACATGGTTTTAACCTTCAGAGGTTATACCATCTAAGGACTTGGTGTTAGTCATCAGTAGTTGAAACTACTGAGACCAGGGTTTTGTCCTTCAGATGTTGCAAACGACTGAAGATTTGTTATTAGTTATCAGTAGTTATAAACTACTGAAGACATGTTTTTCATCTTCAGACGTTGTAAACAACTGAAGACTTGGTATTAGTCATCAGTAGTTGTAAACTACTGACATCAGTAAATGGAAACTACTGAAGACATGGTTTTGGCTTCAGTTGTTGTAAACAACTGAGGACTTGGTGTTAGTCATCAGTAGATGTAAAACTACTGAAGACATGATTTTGTCCTTCAGTTGTTTGGCTATGAAACAGCAAATGTTGAAATCAGCTGAAGAGTAAAATTACTCATCAGCTGTTGTCGTCAATTCAGTTGTTTCATGCTGACCTCAACATTTACTCATCAGCTCTTTGGCTGACTTTCAGGTGTTTCATTGGCCTTCAGCTCTTGTGTATTTATTTCTCAGCTCTTGTGAACAAATGTTCATGACTTGATGAAATAAATTATTCTTCAGAGCTTGTGAACAATTTTTGTCTTCAGTACTTATGTGTAAGATTACACATCAGTACTTGTGAACAAAATTTGTTCTTCAGTACTTATTTGTTTGAAAACTATACATCAGTAGTTATAACCACATCAGTAGTTGTATCTACATCAGTTGTTTGCAACAAATAATATACTTCAGTACTTTGAAGCATTTTAGTCTTCAGTAGTTGTGAAAAATGCTGAAGACTAAATTACTCATCAGTACTTATTTTTGACTTTTGCATACTAATACTCATCAGTACTTGTGAGCTGAGAGCATTAGTATTAGTCAAATTATTCTAGCTGCAGCATACCAAGCCTTAGGACCAGATTTTGAAATGTGGCACTATCTAAAGGCTTAGTAAATATGTCTGCAAGCTCATCAGCACTAGGCACAAACTTTGGATCAATTAGACCTTTTTCATAGCAATCCCTAATAAAATGATGTCTGATCTCAATATGTTTGGTCCTAGAGTGCTGGACTGGATTTTTAACAATACAAAGAGCTGAAACACTATCCATTAATAATGGAGTCTTAGTCTCTGTAATGCCATAATCCAAGAGTTGATTCTAAAGCCAGAGTACCTGGGATGTACAACTTGCAGCAGCAATGTACTCAGCTTCAGCAGTGGATGTAGCAATTGATGTTTGTTTCTTACTCTTCCAAGAAACTAAATAATTGCCTAGGAATTGGCAACCACCAGAAGTAGATTTTCTGGTGACTTTGCATCCTGCATAGTCACTATCAGAGAAAGCAACTAATTTGCAAGAATGCCCAGTAGAATACCAAAGACCTAGAGATTGGGTACCTTGCAAATATCTAAAGATCCTTTTGACTGCAATCAAGGGGATTCTTTAGGTGCAGCCTGAAATCTAGCATAGGCACATGTTGCAAACATAATGTCTGGTCTAGAAGTTGTAAGGTACATCAAGGACCCTATCATACATCTGTAAAGGGTTTCATCAACCGCTTTACCTTTCTGATCAACATCCAGTTGTGTGGTGCTGCTCATGGGAGTAGAACAGGGCTTACAGTTTGGTAAATCAAACTTAGTTAACAACTCTTTTGTATATTGGACTGATGAATGAAGATTCCATCAGCCCTTTGTTTGATTTGCAACCCTAGAAAGGACTGTAATTCTCCCATAGCACTCATTTCAAACTTTTGCTTCATGAGCTTAGTGAAATCATCACACAGCTGTGGATCAGAGGATGCAAAAATTATATCATCAACATAAATTTGAACAAGTAGCTTACGCTGTCCCACATTCTTAATGAATAAAGTTTTATCAATGGAGCCTCTAGTGAAATTATTCTGTAGAAAAAATTAGATAATGTTTCATACCAGGCTCTAGGAGCTTGTTTCAACCCATAAAGAGCCTTATCAAGCTTATACACCTAATCAGGATGTTTATTATCCTCAAAGCCTGGTGGTTGACACACATAAACTTCTTCTTTTATTTTACCATATAAAAAGGCACTTTTGACATCCATTTGAAAAACTTTAAGATTGTGAAAGGCATCATAAGCTAAGAACAATCTAATTGCCTCCAGTCTGGCTACAGGGGCAAAGGTTTCATCATAATCGATGCCTTCCTCTTGTGCAAACCCCTGTACAACCAGCTTGGCCTTGTTCTTAACAATTTGGCCCTTTTCATCTGTTTTATTCTAAACACCCATTTAGTGCCTATTGCACACTTACCTTGGTGTAAAGGAACAAGATCCCACACTTGATGTTTTTTGAACTGAAGAAGCTCAAGCTGCATGGCTTCAACCCATCCATTGTCTCTTAGTGCAACATGGTAGTTCTTTGGCTCTTGCTGACTGATGAAGAGAGCATAGAAGCAGAAATTGGACAATTGACTTCGTGTTGAAACTCCAGCATTGATATAACCAATGATTTGAGACATTGGGTGATTCTTCAGCTCTTGATAGACAATAAGATCAGTGCAAGTGTTTGTAGGACCTTTAGCAGCAACAGATGGTGATGTAGAATCTTGAAACTAAGTAGGAGATGGTAACTCAAATGAAGTAGACGATTCAGAAATCTCATCAGTATTTGTTATGGATGGAGATGCTGAAGCTACAGGAGCATCAGGTTTAGTTGACTTAGGCAGGTTGTCACTAAACATGAAAAGGTGAGTACTGGCATCTTCATCATCAGCACCACCAGATGGAGAACTGTTGACAGGAACAACAACTGGAGGTTGATAAGGAACATATTGCAGTATGTCTAGATAAATAACTCCACAGGGTTTTGTGGAATCTTGTCCTTTGGAGATTCATTAAACTTCACATGCAAATTCTCTTCAACCATCTTTCATCTGCAGTTAAAACTCTGTATGCCTTGCAAGTTGATGAATAACCAACAAAATACCCTGCATCCACCTTTGATGCAAACTTCTGGAGTGGATTGCTTGTGTTGAGAATAAAACAAGGACACCCAAAGGCTCTAAAGAAGGAAATCAAAGGAGCCAAATGATGAAGTACTTCATAAGGAGTTTTCATCAACCTCTGATTCACTAATACTCTATTCTGCACATAGCAAGCTGTGTTGACAGCTTCAGCCCAAAAGGTCAGTGGCAATCCTGAGTCAGCCAGCATTGACCTTGCAGCTTCAATAAGGGTCCTGTTCTTTCTCTCCACCACTCCATTTTGTTCAGGAGTTCTTGGAATGCTGAACTGACTTTTGATTCCCTTTGACAGATAGAAGTCATCAAGTGTGTGATTTCTAACTCTGTGCCATTGTCACTCCTCACACACTTGACTGGAAGGGAATACTGCTTCTCCACATATAACACAAAGTTCATTATAGCTTTTGTAGCTTCATTTTGGAGTGCAAGAAGAAAGTCCATACAAATCTGGAGTAATCGTCCACAATTACCAGATAGTATTTCTTCTTTGCCATGCTCATCACTCTAACAGGACCAAAGAGATCCATGTGCAAAAGTTACAAGCAGGCATTGGACTTTGGTTCTTCTATTGGAGGGAATGAGACCTTGTGTTGTTTCCCCTTTAAACAAGCAGTGCAGTTGTCTTCACATTTGAACTCCTTCATAGGCAACCCTCTTACTAAACCATGGTGTATCAGCTGGTTCATGTTATTAGATTCACATGAGCCAGCCTTCTATGCCATAGAGTAGATTCTTGAGGAGAAGCCTTGGAGAATAGGCAAGGATGGCCTTTTAGATCAATTTTCTTTGAAAGATCTAAGGCATATACTCTTCCTGTCCTGTTGGCCTTCAGGAGAGTATATTCATCCAACACCTTGTCAATCAAACTCAGAACTTTGGATGACAGAATTTGACAGTTCTGGCTGGTGAAAAGGGCAACATGGCCTTTATCACACATTTGACTGACACTCAAGAGATTGTACTTGAGATTCTCCACATGGTTAACATCATCAAACCTTATTTCCCCATTGGAAACAAAGCCTTTACCGATGATGTAACCTTTTGCATCATTGCCAAAGGAAACAAACCCCTTCTTTCCTTGAGAGTAGTCATTAAAAAGTGAGTTGCTTCCTGTCATATGCATGGATCCTCCACTGTCCACATACCAGATGCTTTTGTGGCATGTTGAAGTATCTTGCAATCATCACAACAAATTAGTTAGGTTTTGAGACCCAAACCTTTTTGGTTTTGGGTCTATTCTCATCAACAGATGTGACACTAAATGGTTTGTTATGTGTAATAGCCTAAGGTGAAGGAGATGGTGTAGAAGAGGAATCCTTTGGCTTGGATTTCCTTTTCTGTGGTTTCAGCACAGGATCATCTAATTGGTTGACTCTTCCCATTAGATGTTGAACCACCATAACAAGCTGTGTCTGGTTTTAAGATAAAGCCTTTAGCTCATCAGACACATTAGTGCTTGCCTATGATGGATTCCTGTGTTGCACCATCTTCTTTTGAGCAACCTCAGCTGTTGGCTGATTAACCCCATCCTTCTTTTTGGATTTCTTCTTGGACTTTGGGGTTTCAGGTTTTGATGTTGCTGGTACAAACTTGGTCTCAAACTCAGTTTTCATTACATTGATTTGCTCTTTAATTTTCTCCTTTTGTTTGAGTTTGGAACCCCTTTTGAACCAACAATCATCAGTAAGATGATTGAACAAGCTACATATTTCACATGGCTTCTTCTTCATCTTTACTTGATCATCTACTGAAGAAGATGAAACCACTGAAGACTTGTTCTTCAGCAATTTGTTATCAGTACTTGCAGTTTTCTTCCTTGTATTACTTGCTTTCCTGATATCTTCTTTAGTAGTCTTCAAACCCTTTCCACTGGCAGTTTTCTTCCCTTCAGTACTGGCAGTGGTTGGGGTTTGAACTTCAGGTGTTATCACTTGCTCTCCAGTACTTTCAGTACTTTTAGAGACAACACCTGAGTTGATCATCTTTTTGATCATGTGACAGTCGGCATTTGAACCATCAGCTGTTGTAGCATCAGCTGATTGGTTTTGTGATGAAGTAATGCTGACTTCAACCTCTGATGATGCTGTATCAGATAGTAGGTCACATGATGAGAAGGATTAGTTATTGCTTTCTTCATCAGATTCTACTTTTTCTCTGGAAGTAAAATCTGTTGGAGGAGCAGTGTGATTATAACCAATGCCAAACTTCATATTAGAAACTGATTGCTTACTCAGAAGCATTTCAAAACCCTTGCAGGATTGCATCCAGCGATCACACTCTACCTGGGTAGCTGCAAGTGTTTCCTTGAGGTCTCTGTACTTCTCTACAAGTACCTCTTCCCTAGCCTTATCATCTTTGATTTGGCATTTAAGTTTATAAATCTCATCATTCTTATCATTAAGCATAGACTCAAATTCAGCTTTTCTTTTGGAAAGAGTTTGCTCTAGCTCAAGATTTTTATCAATTAAGGCTACATTTGCTTCTCTAATAGATGCAAATGCAGCTATGCAAGATTCAGAACATATCTTTGCTTTAGCCTCAGAAGATACCTGTGATGAAGCATTGGAGGATGACCCATCAGCAGACTCCAGGGCCATGAGAGCAAGGTTCCCAAAAGGATGATCACCACCATATTGACCAGCACCAGGAAACAGTTGTTCATGACCAGATAAATCATCTGGTAAACTGCTCCAATCAACAACTCCTGGGGTGAAGAAGCTGTGTTGTTGAGGTTGGGTTTGATGATGAGATGGATAAGGTTGAGGCTCAGGGAGTGCATGTGGTTGCTGAGCAGTGGGTGCTTGAACTTGACTTGGCTGAGGCATGTAGTAGCAAGGGTATGGGTATGGCATATGACCCTGAGGCACAAAGTATGCAGGTGATGCCTGAGCTGGTGATGGATGACTAGAATTGGTGGTATGTTGCCCTCTGTGCTGTGAGCTATTGCTTGGAAAAGTCACAAAGGGTGCAGAGGAGTTAGATCCAGATGATCTACACTCTCTAGCAAAGTGTCCAAGCCTATGGCACTTGTGACACCTCAACTTGCTCTTGTCAAAACCAACTTTGGTTTTGCCAAAGAGACCAGGAAATTTTCTGCCAGTTCTCTTGTAAAAGTTTTGAGATCTGATATTTATCATTGCCATTTGACTCAAAATATCCATCTCTTCCAGATCATCATCTGGAATGCCCTTCAAGTCCTCCATCAGAAAGCACAGGTTATCACTGCTACCTCCTGAACTACCATCAACACCAACAAAAGCTTTTTCAGAATTGGTAGAGAAATCAATATGCTCATCATATGCACTTTCTTATGCAGCATATTCTGACTCTTAACCTATCAGTGCAGCATTGCCTGATACAAAGTCATCAGTGAGCTTGCCAGAGGTGGGCAACTTCCTTTTCTGCTCTATCTCTCTCTCTCAAATGTAAGTAGTGTCCCATGAAGTTGGGTGAGAGATAGAGTATCCAGATTTGCACTGGATCATAGGACAATGGTATAAGTGTCTCATCTCTCAGGCAGAGATCTAAGGAAACGGTTGTTCATCTGACTATTGGAATACTCTTGAGTCAAGAGAATCGCTCAAACTGTTGAGTCAATGTCTCACCCATCCTATGAGAGAATGTCTCATATTGTTGGGCGAGGATTTCCCTAGTATTTGCTAAGACCTCATTGGTTCCTCCGAATTGTTCCTTCAGAGCAACCTAGAGATCATGAGCAGTTTCATGATGTAAAAGCCCTGAATAGATTTCATTTGGAATTGCCATAGCCAGAATTCCATGGGCTTTTGCATCAATTTCGAACAGCTTAAGATCTTCGTCCGAATATTGATCGGGTTTCTTCTTAACCCTCTCATTTGATTCAGGAACACTCACCATAGGCTTGTGTGGTCCATGTACCACTGACTTCCAACAACCAGCACTGTTGACAGACAAGTGATGGAGCATACGACGTTGCCATATCTTATACTCACTCCTCACAAGCATCGGAGGCTTTGTTGAGGAGCCAGTATTGTGAGGATCATTAGTTGATGTCGTCATCTCAGATTTCAAACAAATTCAAGGTAAACAAAACAAATTTAGCTCAAAACCACGAGAACCTCAAGTTTAATGGCCAGAAACAGCAGAAACTCAATCTCTATAACCAATTCTTGCAAATTTGCTAATTCGATCAAACGTAGATAGCAAAAGAGCAGTTTCAATGATCAATTGTTAAATCAATCAATGATTAACCAGCTCTGATACCATTTGAAAGGATCTCAGCCTCTAGTTTGATCAATTAGGTTGTATTCGCAGCGGATTTAGCACAAGAATTAAGCAAATTATACTAAGAACACAATAGATAAATCAATGTAACAGTAGAATATAGAGAAAGAGAGGAATTCTGCAAAAAGGTGTTTTCTATTAGATCACACGTTTCGGCACAGATTACAATTAGGTCATCTTCCATTTATAGAAAGAATGACGTCAGCTGATGTCACTTGATAGTGACATCAAACCGTTATTCTAACAAACTACTGAAACTAACTAAACTACTGAAGATGTCAAACAGCTGACATCTTCTTACAAAATAAGTGTTAAACTTATTACAACAGCTGAAAGGAAACTACTGAAAACTACAACGACTGAAGAACAAACTCTTCAGTCGTTTTACAAACTACTGAAATAAAAAATAAAACTACTGATAATAAAAAGCTGAAAGGAAAACCATCACAACAACTAAAGAATGCTTCTTCAGCTGTTGTGACAAACTCTGAAGCTTTAGCACTTGTCTTCAGACTTTAACTTCAGATGTTTCATCAGCTGATGACTTCAGTAGTTGTCATCAGCTGATGACTTCAGTCTTTGTCTTCAATCTTTATGCTTTAGCTGTTGATCTTCAGTACTTTGATCTTCAGCTGATAGTCTTTAGTACTTGAGTCTTCAGCACTTGAGTCTTCAGTACTTGAGTCTTCAACACTTGAGTCTTCAGTACATGAGTCTTCAGTACTTGAGTCTTGAGCCACAAAGGAACGACATACAAATGGGGAGAAAGTCAAGAGGCAGCTTTCCGGCTATTAAAACAGAAACTCTTTAGTGCACCAATATTGGCACTGCCAGAGGGAACAGATGATTTCGTGGTGTATTGTGACGCATCCATTCAAGGATTGGGTTGTGTGCTGATGCAACGCGACAAAGCGATAGCTTACGCCTCGAGACAACTGAAGGTTCACGAGAAGAACTATACCACCCATGACCTGGAATTGGGTGCAGTAGTTTTTGCCTTGAAGATTTGGAGACATTACTTGTACGGTACCAAATGCACTATCTACACCGATCGTAAGAGTCTTCAACATATCTTTGAGCAAAAGGAGTTGAATATAAGGCAACGATGTTGGGTAGAACTTCTAAATGATTATGATTGCGCTATCAAGTACCATCCTAGAAAGGCGAACGTGGTTGCTGATGCCTTAAGCAGGAAGGAAACAGCTAAACCCAGGCGGGTGCGAGCTTTACAACTTACAATTAGTACCCATCTGCCTGAACAAGTTAGGGAAGCACAGATAGAAGCCTTGAAAGAGGAACATATTGGTTCTGAGTCATTACGGGGAATGGATAAGCAATTGGTAGTGAAAGAGGATGGAATTCGGTACTTCATGGATAGACTTTGGGTGCGTGTCTATAGAAACCTTAGAGATTTGGTTATGAGTGAGGCACACAAGTCTAAATACTCCATACATCCTGGATCTGACAAGATGTATCATGACCTAAAGGCACACTATTGGTGGCCTAATATGAAGGCGGATGTAGCTACGTACGTGAGCAAGTGTTTGACCTGCTCGAAGGTGAAGGTGGAATACCAAAAACCATCCGGGCTGTTACAACAACCTGAGATACCAATGTGGAAATGGGAACAAATTTCTATGGATTTTATCATGAATTACCCCGGACTAATACTGGTTGTGACACAATCTGGGTCATTGTAGATCGGTTGACAAAGTCCGCTCACTTCTTTGCAATTAAGGAAACGGATAAGATGGAGTAGCTAACCCGATTGTATCTTAAGGAGATCGTTTCGAGACACGGCGTACCAATCTCAATTATCTCTGATCGCGATGCTCGCTTCACGTCACACTTCTGGCAGTCACTGCAGAAATCCCTGGGTACACGATTGGATATGAGTACTGCTTATCATCCATAAACCGACGGACAGAGTGAGCGTACCATACAGACTTTGGAGGATATGCTACGTGCTTGTGTGATTGATTTCAGGAACAACTGGGAAGTTCACCTATCTTTGGTGGAATTTTCCTATAATAACAGTTATCACACTAGCATACAGGCAGCACCTTTCGAGGCTTTGTATTGGAGAGAGTGTCGATCACCGGTTTGCTGGGCTGAAATTAGTGATAGTCAACTGACGGGTCCCGAACTAATACACGAAACAACTGAGAAGATTGTGCAGATACGGAATCGTATGGCTGCAGCACGAGATAGACAGAAAAGTTATGCTGACAAGAGACGGAAACCTCTAGAGTTTCAAATTGGCGACAAGGTCTTATTGAAAGTCTCACCGTGGAAAGGCGTAGTTCAGTTTGGCAAGCGAGGGAAGCTAAATCCGAGGTATGTTGGACCATTTGAGATATTGGAAAGGATAGGTCCAGTGGCCTATCGGCTAGCTTTACCCGATTCATTGAGTGGAGTCCACAATGTGTTTCACGTTTCAAATCTGAAGAAGTGTTTATCGGATGAGACACTAATTGTACCACTAGAAGATGTTCAAGTGGAGGAACAATTACGCTTTATCGAAGAACCAGTCGAGGTGATGGATCGTGAGGTGAAAACACTTAAGTAGAGCAAAATACCTATAATCAAAGTTCGTTAGAACTCGCTACGTGGACCGGAATTCACGTGGGAACATGAGGATCAAATGAAGCTTAAGTACCCTCAACTGTTCGAGACGATGCCTACAGACAAAGGTATTGATTTAAATTTCGGGACGAAATTTCTTTCAACATGGGGATGATGTGACAACTCATCCAAAACTCACTCGATTTCGATTTCTGTGTGCCAATGCAGTAGACCAGTGATGGAACACTCTCACCGTGGATAGAACACTCTCACCATGTAACGACAATTTTTGGGACGAAAATTCTTTCAACGTGGGGATAATGTGACATCCGGTAATTTTCCGTTACCAAACTCCGTTAGTTCCGTTATGTTTTGCATACACGTGCCGTAAGCACACACAGTTGTCTTTTGACGTTGGTGACCTAATAATAATTAATAATGTTAATTTAATAATAATTTAGTGGATTAAATGATTATTGTGTCACGCTTATGTGTCTACGCGATTTAAAGACTATTTGGGAATTTTATCACGTAACGCGGAAACGCGTGTGTTAATTCGTATGTTGCGTATTTTATAAAGATAAAATATATAATTGTTATTACTAGCTTATATATTTGTTAGATGGTTAAAAAAATTTTAAAAAGAGGTTAAAGCTTAATTTCTATGAAAATACAAAATGCAAGGGTTAAAAGTGTACATGTGGTTAATTAAATAAAAAAAACCAACCCTAGCCTCCACCCACACCCACGGCCGCGATCTCACTCCTCACTCCCTCTCCCTGCGAAAATCAGCCAAACACAAGTGTGTAGAGCCTTGATTT
>CM044001.1:67108773-67111273 GCA_024085815.1 Flaveria linearis | reverse complement strand
AGTGTTAATCATCGATCGAAAAGAGAAGAGGCTGACAAATAAAGTGGTTCCTCTTGTGCGTGTACAGTGGAAGCACAGGAAGGGATCCAAGTCAACATGGGTAACCGAAGAAGAAATGAGACAACATTACCCATGATTGTTCGAGGAATAACAGGTTTTAGGGACGAAACCTATATAATAGGGTGGACTTGTAACACCCGGATATTTTCCTTGCAGCCGACGAAAGAAGAAAAAGAAATAAAGCCCAAAGTCGAGGAACCAAACTCGCCAATGCACAAAAGTCGGGTAAATGGGGACATATTAAGGGAGAGAGCAGCCCTTTACCCTCTCCCCCACACTCATATTTCAGAAACAAGAAAAAGAAGAGAGAAAGAAGAGAGAAAAGAGAGAAAAAGGGTTGGTTCGGGTGGATCCGAGCACGAAAATCGTCGGTTAGTGAGTCAACACGAAGCTCTTCTTCTTCTTGTAGTTTGTGTGAGTTCTAGGACCCCTATTTTACTCGTTTTTAACTAATTTGGGGTTGGAACACATAGTAAACCCGTTTTTGAATGTGTGTGTGTTTGACCCATTTGGGTGTGATTGTGTTTGATGCGTTTGGAGTATGTTCTTGAGCTTGTGTGTGCTTGAATGGTGTCATAGTATGCATTCCTAAGGTTTAGGATGGTTGATTTGGGCTTAGAATGGGTTTGGATGAGCTTGGAGGTCGAAAATAGCAGATTGGGTTCGGGAGGACTGCATTCTGCACCAGCTAGGGCTGAGAGACCGACTGGAGGCCATACGGCTGACTGGAGGGCGATTGGGGTTCAGTCGCACGATTGAGATTCAGTTACACGACTGGGGGTCCAGTCGCATGGGGAGTCATGCGACCGAGAGTCCAGTCGCATAGGTGCTCATTCGCATGAGGCCCATTCGCATGAGGCCCATTCGCATAAGGTCCATTCGCATAGTGTTCATTCGCACGATTGAGAGTCCATTCGCATGATTGGGTGTTCATCCGCATTGGTGTTCATCCGCATAGGTCCAATCACATGATGTTCAGTAGCATGAAGGTCGTGCGACTGAAGGGTGCCCATACGCCCAAATAGGGTTGTTGTACCCGAGGAAGAACATAGTAAAAGTACCGATTTTCGGGGGAAAGTGTAGAGGTAAGTTTTGACGTGGAAGTTCCCTTAGGTACATGTAAGATGACCATTGGAGGCCTTAGAGGGTATGTAGGGCATGATGATGATGTTGCATGTTTATGCATGATGTATGTTAAGTATGTATGATGATGCCTTGTATGATGATGCTATAGTGTATGTTGATGTTCCTATTTACGACGTATGTTTATCTTTCCGTAACTTTACGTGTTATGTTAATGAATGAAACGAAAGTATTATTTAACGTAAAATGGAAGATAATGAATAAAGAACATGGTGAACAAATGCATGCATTAACGAATGATTGAATGAGCGTAAGAAAGGCTTGCAAGCAAATATATGGAGGTTCACACCCAATGAAGGGTGTTAGCTCAACTGTGTGCGGGTTAGTTACCCCAGAAGGATGCACACTGGGGTCCAATTCTTGTGATTGACTATATGTATGGGATCCTTGCCGCTTGCCCTAGGTACTGGAGTCAGCTTCGTGCACAATGTTCAAGGTCTATGAAAGACCTCAGGCCCAGTAACCAGCTTCGTGCACAATGTTCGGGGTATAGCACATGGCATTGATCCGTAATTAAAGAGAAAAGATGAGTGGTGAATGTACTTGCCCTAGGTACTGGAGTCAGCTTCGTGCACAATGTTCGAGGTATTGTACATGTCGTCGAAAGTAATGTACGTACGAAAGAAAGTAATGAACGTACGAACGAATGTAATGAACATACGAATGAAAGTAAGGAACTACGAACGAAAGTATGGAACGTACGGATGAAAGTAAGAATTTATGAATAAATGTGAACGAAAGTAACGAACGTGAATGTTAATGATGTACGTTAAATGAACGATAGGTAACGAACAAATGATGAAGATAATAAAGATATTATCTGTTTGTACGTATGATGTGTGATCACATGTATGTAAAGAAAGGTTTTAACAAATAAAAAGTATGTTTAATTATAAAACTAGAACCCACTCAGTAACGCTGACTTTTTATGTGTTTTCAGTTGGCAGGTAAGGTTGCTGAGGATGGTACGAGGCGACTACTCAGCTCTTTTGGGATGGCATTTTTTTGTTTAGGCTTTTGTATTGTAATGCAAACAAATGATGTTTTGTAATGGATGTTATATTACTTTGCAAAAGCATTTATAGTAAAAATGAAAAGTTATTTCATAGTTTCCGCTGCATGATTTTAGTAAAGATTATATAATGATGTGTTTTAAGTGTGATGATGACCAGCTGTGAGGTGCCCGGGAACGGGGCCTTACACCTGCTGTGCGTATCGCATAGATTAAAGAATTTCAAAATCCCTAATTTGTGATCTATGCGATACGCGAAGGAGGATCACTCCTACTGGGCGTATC
>CM044001.1:67053773-67103773 GCA_024085815.1 Flaveria linearis | reverse complement strand
TTTTTCGCGAAAAGATCCAATCTTTCTGCCTAAAACCGAGTCTTTACGTGTGCATGTTCTGCAAAATCAGTGTTTTTCGACTTTCAGCCGTCTAGGGTGTCCCAAAACACGTTCTAGGTCAAAAGTGTGCAAAATTTCGATTTCTGCAGTCTCAGTCGCATGATTATCTCAATCGTACGACTGAAGTCCAGTCGCCCATTCATTCAGCCGGTTGAGTCAATCGCTTCGTCCAATGGCCCGAGTGAGTCAATCGCCCAGTTCTGTCGCCCAGTCGAGTCGTTCGGTCTGTTCAGTCGCCTAAGTCTCTCAGTCGTCTGTTCAATCGTACGTTTGAGTCCAATCGCATACAGCTAGTGTCGGTCGCATCCCAATCGCACTCCTCAATCGCATTAGCAGATTCTTTCACAAGTTAAAGTTATAACATAATGGACCCAGAAAACTTTGCAATGTCAGCTGGAAAGGACTCAAGGATACAGAACCTGCTTTTACTGGAAAATGAGATAGGGATCCATAACAAGCCACCTAAGCTATTGACTATAGATGAATTTCCACAATGGAGACAACGTTTTGAGATTCATCTAAATGGAGTGGACCCGAACTTATGGAACTCTATTGAGACTGGTTATAGGAGCTGATGGTGTTCCTTTGACTTTAAGTGGACTCACTGATACACAGAAGGTTGCCTACAATGCCGAAAAGAAGGCATATGCTCTTTTGACCTAGTCCATTCCTAAGGCCATTTTTCACCAATACTCAGAGCACAAGCAAAGTAAAAAGTTGATGAAAGCTCTTGAGAAGAGGTATGATGAAAGCTCTTGAGAAGAGGTACGATGGCACTGACCTGAGGATTGACTTCTCTTTGAAAGCTCTAAGAATAGTCTCTTCTTGTCAAAATACCTATAGACCGCTCGAAAGTCCTCTAAGGAATAATGATTACCATATAAGCTTGGGATCCACAAATGTTGGTTGAAATAATATAACTTAATTCGTTACCAATGCGTGTCAAAAGTCTGTGTATGGATTTAAGTGGACAAGTATACTGACAATCGTCGTGTATACACTGACTGAAGTTGATAATCAAAGTATGTTACGTATCGTATCAAGCATGATTCCCAGTTAGATTTTAGAAGTCTTAGATAAGTGAGAAAGCTGTGATATGCAAGTGTTTAAAGTTCAATTCTAATCAAAGGTTCCAAGTAATGTTGTTTATGCCTGTCTGATTCCATATGAGTCTGTCCTTGATATGATGTCAATGCTAATAAGCTACACAAACTTGACCCAACAAAAGCAACAAAAACATGTTCATTTTATTCGTAGTTTTAAGATTTTTCAATTTTTTAGTATAATGTGTCAATGTCGGACTGTGTGTACTGTTATCTGCTAAACGTCACCAAATGTGCTTAACGTTTACTTAAACAAATTGTTTCTGAAAAGTTAAAAGGATCATGTCTGAGGTGATCGGGTGGATAAATGGATCACGTCTGAGGTGATCGGGTGGATAAATGGATCACATCTGAGGTGATCAGTGAATGTGTTGCTTTTAAAAGTGATCATGTCTGACATGATCAAAAGATTATAATGTTTTATCAATTGGTTAAGAAAACTAAGGGTCGGTCCATAACTTGACAAAAATGGATCAAGTATAGCCCAATCGCACAACTGAATCTGATCTGACCCAGTCGTACGAATGGGGTATACGATTGAACACAATCGTAAGATTGAGACATGCGAATGAGCTCAATCGGCCGATTGAATGTGACCGAATAGGCCAATCATGCGAATAGACTCAATCGTACGATTGGAGATTGAATCGGCCGAATGAGTGGAGTGAATAGGTCCAGTCGGCCGACTGAACTGAGTTCTAGTATAAATAGAACCCTCAGTCGATCGCAGACCTCATTCGCCCTAAATTCAAAACCGCACCGTTACGCTGCCCAAATTTCATTTGAAATCAAACCTCTGTCTACTCGATTACTGACATTGTGACATTGTTATACAGGTAACATGCGACTGAAAGATGATCAAAAATTGTCAAATTTGGTTCGAAATACACGGATATTTGACCTAAATATCGAACCGAAACTAAGTTGCACAATAAACTGCCATAATCACATACAATGTTAAAATCAATGGATTAGGTGGTTTAGATACATGATTGCAAGTCTAATAAACATGAACTTAATGTTTATTAGCCATTTGATAAATCTGAGTTGGAATGGAACAGTTTTGTCTACGATGCGACTGGTCCCTCAGAATGAACTTCAATCGCCCGATTGAAAGGGGCGACTCATTCAATCAGCCGAATGAATAATACGAATGGGTTGAGTGTGTGATACGACTGGATTCCAGAATGAACTTCAATCGCACGATTGAAAGGGACGATTCATTCAATCGGTCGAATGAATCATGCGAATGAGTTCATTCGGTCGACTGACTCAATCGTAGGTTCAGTCTCCCAATTAGACTCAATCGCATGACACATCATACGACTGAAATTCTGTCGCATTACTGTTCAACCGATTGAAGTCCAGTCGCACATATGACCATCCGACTGAACCCAGTCGCACAGTGCAATCGCATGATTGAACTAAACTGTTTTCTGATTTAGTCAAACTCTGTTTTACATGTTTCTAACGTTTGTTTGCTATTGATTACAGGAATATGGCTAATAGGTGGACCATAAATCCAAAGCACAACATTTGTGCTCACTTGGATTCCACCTCGAAGAACGGTGGTGACTTTTCTGGTATTATTGACTTCTTGAGGAGGTCTCGGATTTTCAGAGCTATATCTACGCCGTGTACTCCCTATCAGTCGTTACATCAGTCGTTTAGGGAGGGAGCTACAGTTGACCAATCAGTGGAGCCCTACTGCATTCGAAGTACTATCTTCGGTAGGGAGATTGGGATTACGGCCGCTGATATCAGGAGGGTATTGGGCTTCGGAGATGATGAGACTCACCCACTCAAGCTCCACCCTCTTACAGTTCGTGGATGCTTTCTGAGGATCGGGTACTGTGGGGCTATAAACTCAGGTGTGCTGAACAAGAGCAACCTGAGCCCCCAGTACAAGTACTTAGCGCATGTCATTCTGAAGTGCATCGCGTCCAGGAGAGGTGGTTTTGATGACTTGTCGGACCAGATTCAGAATGCCTACGTTGCATTGGTCCTCAACCACCCATTCAGCTTCTCCAACATGATCTTCATGTATCTGATAGAGAACCTTGAGGCCAAGGGGAAGGAAGGGTTCTGCATGTACCCCAGATTTTTACAGCTCATATTTGATGAGAAACTGCCCGACCTTCCCAAAGACAAGAGTGATGCTGTGCCTCTGGAGATTATGGATGACACCACCCTGGGTTGGATGAAGGTGTACAGAGGAAAGCAAGTAAAGCCTGTGCTGAAGAGGTTGATTGGGCATCTGGCCCGGGCTGATTATGTTGCCCCAGGGAGACGCAAGTGGCGTCATGATGATAGTGGGTCGGATACTGAAGTGATAGCTATACCATCAGATGATTCTGATGATGATGACAGTGGTGATGGTGGAGATACAGGCCCCACTCCATCTAGGGCCACTGCCACTGATATACCATCTCCACCATCCACCCATGATGGAACTGAGTCTGCTGGGTTCCATCAGGATTTTGTTCCTGGTGAGGAGGAAGAGGAGTCTGAAGAGGAGCCCTTGACACGTACTATGGGAAGCAAGGTTGTTCCCACAGAACATGGGCTAAGGGCGGTCGGTGAATGCCCACGAGACTCAGGAGAGATAGCCACTGATCCGAGTTATGCACCGGAGTCAGCTAGCAGGGCTGTAGGGGGAGTATCCACTTCAACGGGTACGAGAAAGAAAAGGATGGCTCAACCCCATGGTCAGAAGAAGAAGAAAAGACGCCTCACCTTCGTTACAACCACCTCCACAGCCACACCATCCACCACCACAGCCACCACACCATCCACCACCATAGCCACCACATCAACCACCACAACTACTAAACCTCCACCTCATACTCACATATCTACTACCACCACCACTGTGCCCCCCACTACATCATTCCTACCTCCTCCCATATTCACCACAGCCACCACAACCCACACCACTCACCAAACACAACCCTCATCTGCACCCTCGAGCTCAGTCATACCACCGGTCTCTGTGGCTGAGCAACTTGCTGCACTGAACAGCATGGTGCTCCAGTTGCTAGCCTCCGACAAGGCCAAGTCTGCTTAGATTCTATAGCTGCAAGAGCAAACTTCTACACAAACAGCTGAGATTGAGAGATTAAGGGAGTTGACATCTTCACAAGCCCAGGTGATCACTTCACAGACTGATCAGATCATAGGCTTGCTTCAACACGAGGCTGAGACTGATGAGAAGATGGAGAAGCTGGAGGCGGCTCACAAGACTCTATTGCTAAAGCTGAAAGGCAATCAGAGTGAGCCCCTCAAGATCGGGGAAGGTGATGATGATGATGATGATGATGATGATGATGATGATGATGATGAGGACGATGATGATGAGGATGACGACAATGATAGTGACGAAAGTGATGATGGTGACGAGAAGAAGGATGATGAGGAAGGTGAAGGAGGAGAGACAGCAGGAGATCATAGCGATGATGCAGCAGACGAGAGACGCTCTAAACATCGTCAAGATCAAGGACGCTCTTCGTCTGCTCCAACTGAAGAAACTCCTGAGATTCAAGATAAAAGTACTGTTTAGTTATTCATGTTTATGTATTTAACAGACTTTTGTATTTGAAATTATGTAACATTTATGTAATGAATGTTTATATCTTTTCTTAATGATTGTGTTTGATTATTTACTAATAGATATTGTGTTTCATGTTTTAAATCAAGCAGATCCAAACTTCCAATGCAATGAATACGATGTCGAACCCCTACAGCAGGTCAAGAGTCAGTTAACAATGATCCTTGATCTGCAGGGGATCGTGAGAAGATCGGTTGAGTATACCCCTGAGGAGGGTGAGATTATTCATGGCTTCACAAAGGAGCAGTTGGTTGAGATATTCAAGCTTAACGCCGATGAGATTGTGAAAGATGCTCCTGAAGTCCAATTTGACAGTGATGAAGAGCTACATGATATAGATCAGATTGAGATTGGGGACATCACTGATCAACATTATCCAGAGTATACAGACACTGAAGGTCACGTCATTCCAAATTTGGATGACAACCTAGTTAGTGAGACAGTTGACACTCTGGAAAAGATGGAAGCAAAAAATGACAAACAAGAGGATACAACCCGAGCCACTGAAGAAGAAGTCAAAGAAAGAAAAGCTGAGTGGGCTGCTTGTTTTGCAGAGCTTCGTGCCCAGAGAGATGCTCCAAAGTCTGATGCCTACACCAAACTCTATAGAGTGAAGAAACATCAGAAGGTGTCTGGCAAGATCATATCTTGGGCGTATTTTGAAGATCTTAACGCATATGCAGTTAAGAGGGAGAAAGGTATCGAGTACTTTAGATTCCCACACGATCTAAAGACTCTACCTGGTTTTGAGCTCAATCAACTTGCAAAGCTGAAGTTGCTGTATGCTGATCCAAGAAAAATGTCAGGTTGGTTTGAAGCTGCGTTAAAGAGAGAGTACCACACCCGGTGGGTGAACTTCAGGCCTCAGCAACCTATGAGGTACATTCGAAGGTCTGAAGTTGATCCACGAACCGGGAAGCCAAAGATTGTGTTGAAGTGGCGTCCTCCGCGCACCATGACGAAGATCCCTCTAAGGGAAATGCCTCAGGACATCACTTCACATTTCAAGTGGTGGTACTACGATTGGCGAACAGCTGAAGCAGTCATAGTGTTGAACAGAGATGGACAGATGGATGTCATTCGGGTATTTGACCCAATGTGGCTTACGAACTTGTCAGCTAATGATGTTTATACACTCTACAAGTGGCCACTGTTCTATGACTCGCAGCATATCGTACAAGCTCTCCAGTATCAGCACGTCATACGCCTCTGCTTTGTATTTGAAATACATGCAGGTGTAACCAAAGAGGAGAAATTTCAAGAAGTACGAAGAGGTTATGGGTAAAGCAAGACATTAGAGGAATCTAGGTCCAAGGGGAGTTTGTTGATACATGTGTCCCTAGATTCTGAGCTGAATGTAATATCTTTTTAATGTCTTGATTATATGTAATTGAACGTTGATTAATGAAATACATTTGGTTGTTTATATTATAATGTTTATATATTTCATTAATGGGTTGTGTAATGATTAATTATATAGGTTTGTGGTTGTTTGAATTGGTATGCATAATGTTGTAATGATTAACACATTCAAACTTAATATGATGAAGTTATCATGCGAATGGGCCATGCCAATGGACTATACGCATGAATAACTTCATGCGAATGGCGCAGTCGCTCGACTGAACCATGAGACTGGATCAATCGTAAGACTGAAGCATGAGATTGAACCAGTCGTACGACTGAAGTCTCAGTCGTGCGTATGGATCAACAGCATAGCTCAATCGCACGACTGAACCATGCGAATGGTTCAGTCGCCCGAATGAGAAACCCTTACCTATAAATACCACGTAGTTCATGGAAAAACGTAACACTTCGAATATTCATAACCCTAGTTGACCCAGAGCGCCCTGTTCGTCAATTCCAACTTCATAGAACGTCTGAGATCATTCCTAGTCCATTCTTAACGTTTTCTAGTCGTTAGGATTGATCTTGATTACGTTCTCCCTGATTGGATCGCCAATCAAATAGGATTCCACACTATTTGATCCGGTATAACGAAGAATCAGTTAGTACTCCGTCCGTACACGGTCCTCACACAGTCTTTCCATCTCGTTGAACTTAGTGGTGTATTACTGGCGTGACATCGTTCCCGCCTCCACCTGCAAGAACTATCTCTTGATCTTGTCCAATTCACGGTGACGACAAAACTCCTTGATTACCAGCTTCTTCAATTCACTCCACCTCATTCTCCTGATTGCACTGGTACCCTTAGCCTGGACAGTGTTGTCCCACAAGCACAAGGCTGAGTCCACAAACGAGTGAGTGGCAAACTTCACCTTCTGGTCCTCTCGGCACTCACTGATCTCAAGGACAGCCTCTATCCCCCTCACCCATTGATGAGCAGCAGCAGCAGTGCCATCACCATCAAAGGTAGGGGGCTTGCACCTTTGAAATGCCCCATAATTACATGTAACACCCGGTTATTTTAACAAAAAGAATAAAGTGAAGAAAAGAAAGAAAAGATATTTTACCCAAGTTGAGGGATAAAAAGTGTCAAAGGACAAAAAGAATAAAAAGTGGGTGCATAAAGGAGATTGGCAGCCCATAATCTCCCGTACACTTCATTTCATTCGATTCTAGAGAGAGAAAGAGCAGAATTTGGGTTTTTGAAGGAAGAACAAGAAGAAGTCGAATTTGAGGTAAGAAATTCATGATTTTTAAGTGTTCTTAACTGATCTTGCCTTGGTTGTATGCTTATGTGTGTAGTGTGTGTTCGGGTGTGTGTTTTTAGTGGGTTTCTAGGCGGTTGAACTCAATTGCAAACGAGTTTGGGAGAAGCCATACTCAAGAGCTGCAAAGGTGAGTTCTAAGACCCCTATTTTACACGTATTTGAATGATTTTAAAGCTGGAACACATCTACAAACTATTTTCGGGTATTTGGGTGAAAAACCCATTCATGTATGTATGTATAAGTGTATGATTCGTTTGGGACTGTTATGAACATAAAGTTTTTAAGGCAAACTATGAATTTTCAGCATGATGTTCGACTAGGTACTGTTTCCGTATGCTTTTAGGTGTTTTCCTATGATGTGTATGATGTTTAAGTTTATTCTAGGCGTGTAGAATGGTAGATCTGTGCTAAGGATGGGTTAAGATGATAATTGAGATCTGAAAATGGCACAGGTTAAGTTGCAGGTCCCGTTACTCAGCCACATTAACTAATGCGGATGGCTAAGGCAATGCGGCTAAGGCATTTACTCAGCCACATTAACGGACAGATAACGAAATACGGCTAAGGCATTTACTCAGTTGCATTAACTAATGCGGATAGATAACGAAATGCGGCTAAGGCATTTACTCAGCCGCATTAACTAATGCGGACAGATAACGAAATGCGGCTAAGGCATTTACTCAGCCGCATTAACTAATGCGGACAGATAATTAAATACGGCTAAGGCATTTACTCAGCCGCATTAACTAATACGGACAGTCAAAGAAATGCGGATGACATTTGCTCACCCGCATTAACCAATGCGGAAAGAAAAAGGAAATGCGGATAAACACTTGGAATAAATTCTGACTTTTAGGAAAATGAGTGATGTGAGCTTTGACCTAGGAGATTCCCAGGGGTTATGTAAGTTGACTTTTGGGGTCATAGATGGTATGATGGGCATGTAATGATATGTGCTTGATGTTTATGCATAATGATGATGATGATGATGCATGGTTATACATGATGTATGTTATGTATGTATGATGCCTTGCATGATGATGTGTGAATGATATGTGTATGTTCCTTATGATAATGTATGCTTATCTTTCCCATGACTTTACATGTTATGATAATGAATGATCGAAGTATTATGTAACGTAAAGTGAATGATAATGAAAGAGGAATATAATGAATGAATGCATGCATTAATGAACAAATGAATGTAAGAAAGGCTTGCAAGCAAATGTACGGAGGTGCACACCCATTGAAGGTGTTAGCTCAACGGTATGCGGGTTAGCTACCCCGAAGGATGCACATTGGGGTTCAGCCTTTGTGATTGACCATATGTATGGGATCCTTGCCGCTTACCCTAGGTGACTGTATCAGCTTCGTGCACAATGTTCGTGGTTAATTACCACTGGTCTAGCATCAGCTTCGTGCATAATGTTCGGGGTATAGCTCATGGCATTGATCCAGAATGAAAGAGGAAGATAAGTGGTGCATGTACTTGCCCTAGGTGACTGGATCAGCTTCGTGCACAATGTTTGTGATTTAATTACCACAGGTCCAGCACCAGCACTCGTGTACAATGTTCGGGGTATTGTACATGTCACCGAAAGTAATGAACGTACGAATGAATGTAATGAACGTATGAATGAACGTAACGAACGTACGGATGAATGAAATGAATGTATGAATGAAAGTAAGAAACGTACAAACGAAAGAAAGGGTTTATGAATGAACGAGAATGTTAACGATGAACGGTAAAGGAACGAAAGCTAATGAACGAATGATGAAGATAATAATGATATTATCTATGTGTACGTATGTTGTGTGACCGTACGTATGTAAAGAAAAGTATGTTTTATTACAAAACTTGAACTCACTCAGCAACGCTAACTTTTTATGTGTTTCCAGTTGGCAGGTAGTGTTGCTGAGGATGGCATGAGGCGGCTACTCAGCTCTTTTGGGATGGCATTCCTTTGTTAATATTTTGGCAATGTATTATGTTGCATGTATTATTAAAAAAATGATGTTTGTGGAGGATTCGGATAAACGGGATTACCTAAGGAATCCTCTTACTACTAACGATCACTATTTATGACTATTTTGTAATTGATTAACGATGTATTGCTTTTCAAAAGCTTTTATGATGAAATGAGATGCCATTTTTGAATGTTTCCACTGCAATGTTTATTAAAGATATCTGTAAATGTATGTTTTATGTGCAATGGCTGACAGCTGTAGCATCCCGGGAACGGGGCCTTACAAGTTGGTATCAGAGCCAAAGTTTAAGTGTAATGGGTAAATTTTCAAAATAAACCTTAATTTAAACTGAAAATGGGACGAAAAGGGGAGGGATGCCAAACTGAGTAGCTGCGTGCCATCAGGTATTTTTCTTAAAGATAACTGGTATTATGTACGCATGTTATGTGTTTATGCGCTACTATTAGACTTAGATACTAGTGTAGTCAGGACAGGTAATGCTCGGGGTACGAAGAGTAAAGTAAGTGGCTAATCAAAACTGGCCACTGTAATTAGGGACTTACTATACTTGACATAAACTGAGCTATTCCCTTGAATGACCATGTTGGTGTTTGAATCTTTCAGTGAATGTTAAGGGATGGCCAGTGGTAGATCATCCAAAGCTTCACGTGGTGGAGGTGGTGGCGGACGTGGTGCTGAACCACGGGCCACAAGAGGAAGACCTAGGGTGGAGAAAGTGGTTCCTGAAGAACCCGAGACCCCTTATCCGGAGGGTGTAGACGAGAGTGCCAATCTGAGAGCCTCGATGAAAGAGGCAGTGGTTGAAGAGGTGCATCAAGTCATGCAGACGATCTTACCGTCTGTGGTGACCGAAGTGATAAAGGCTGTCTGGCAAGGAGAAAGAAAAGAGAGGAATAGGTCCTTCGGAAGACGGGAACAACCAGAGCCGGAAACGGTTCTTTCTGATGATGAAGAGGAAGAGGAGGAGGAGCCTATGCATGAGTCAGCACGAGGCTGTAATTACGGGGCGTTTATGAGGTGCAAGCCCCCAACTTTTGACGGTAATGGCACTGCTGCTGCTGCTCACCGATGGGTGAGAGAAATGGAGGCTGTCCTCAACATCAGTGAGTGCAGGGAGCACCAAAAGGTGAAGTTCGCTACCCACTCTTTCCTGGATTCGGCTCTATGCTGGTGGGACAACATAGTCCAAGCCGAGCGTAGCAGGGCCATTGGGAGAATGAAGTTGTCTGAGCTGAAAAGGTTGGTGATCGAGGAGTTCTGTCCTCATCGAGAGATGGATAAAGTTGAGAGAGAGTTCCTGCAGCTGGAGGTGGGAACGATGACCCACCAACAGTACACCACAAAGTTCAACGAAATGGCACGTCTGGTGCCGGACCAGGTGACACCTCCGTCGAGAAAGATCAAAAGGTATATTCAGGGTTTACCGGCGGATATTCGCAGGCATATGATCGGCGCCCGACCGAGAACCTTTAGGTTATCGGTGGACTTGGCGGGGAGACTGTACGATGAAACGGCAGTGGTGGTGGTGGCTGAAGGTAGTAGGAAGGGTGGTGGTGACAGGAATTGGAATGGAAAGAGGTTTGGTTGGGGAAATGCCTCGATGAGCAACAAGAAGGCACGGGTGGACGACCGTCGTGTAGCAACACCGGGTACGGGACTGAAAAGATGTGGTAAATGTGGGAAGGAGCATAGCGGTGAATGTAGACTGGGGTTGAACGTCTGCTTCAAGTGTGGGAAGCCTGGTCATATGGCTAGAGACTGTGGGGGTGTGAAGTGTTTCAACTGTGGGGAAGGTGGTCATATGAGTAGGGACTGCAAGAAGCCGAGGGCTGAGGGTTCTGGAGTGAAGAGAACTGGAGGTGAAGGACCGAGGGCAAGCGCCAGGGCATTCACGGTGACACAGGAGGAGGCTAGGACGGACCCTGATGTTGTGTCCGGTACGTTTCTGGTGAACCAAACTTTAGCCTCTATATTATTTGATTCGAGTGCCAGTACTAGTTTTATTTCTGCTGCTTTCTGTGCCAAACTGCATGTTAGTAGTAGACGTGTTGATGTACCGTTTGATGTAGAAACTACGATACGTAAGTCTACTAGGATTTCTGAGGTGATAGAGGGTTGTGATGTGGAATTAGAGTGCCACAAATTTCTGGTTAGACCATTTACGATGACCTTAGGTGGTTTTGATTTGGTGCTTGGGATGGATTGGTTGGCGGACTTCGAGGCGAATATAGTGTGTCGAAAGAAGATGATTTGTTTGATAGCGCCTGACGGGAGTTCGGTAACGGTTTATGGGGATCGGGTCACGACGATCCCGAAGGTGATCTCAATGGCGGTGGCGGGAAAATGTATGAGGCGTGGATGTAGTACCTACTTATGTTATGTAAAGGATGTGGAAACACTAACACCACAACTATCCGATGTTCCGGTTGTGTGTGACTTTCCAGACGTGTTTCCTGAAGACTTATCGGGAGTGCCACCGGACCGAGAGATTGAGTTTCAAATTGATCTGATACCAGGTGCCCAACATGTTGCCAAAGCACCGTATCGATTGGCTCTGACGGAAATGAAAGAGTTGATGGAGCAGTTGTAAGAGCTGCTAGATAAGGGGTTCATTAGACTGAGTATCTCACCTTGGGGTGCTTCGGTCCTCTTTGTAAAGAAGAAAGACGGTAGTATGAGGATGTGTATCGACTACCGTGAGCTGAACAAGTTGACGATGAAGAACCGATACCCCTTGCCGAGAATGGATGATTTGTTTGATCAACTTCAGGGTGCCAGTTGGTTTTCAAGGATAGATCTTCGATCGGGATACCATCAACTAAAGGTGAAAGAGCAGGATATCCCTAAGACAGCTTTTCACATGTGCTACGGTCACTACGAGTTTCTTGTCATGTCTTTTGGTTTGACCAATGCGCCAGCTGCTTTTATGGATCTGATGAACCGAGTGTGTCGGTCGATGCTGGATAAATCAGTGATTGTGTTTGTCGATGATATCCTGATTTATTCGAGGAGCGAGATAGAGCATGTCTCTCACATTCGAGAAGTGTTAGGGACGTTGAGAAAGGAGAAACTGTACGCCAAGTTCTCCAAGTGCGCGTTCTGGTTGCGCGAAGTTCAGTTCTTGGGTCACGTGGTGAATCCGGAAGGGATTATGGTGGATCCGACAAAGTTGGAAGCGGTGATGCAATGGAAGTCTCCAAAGACGTCATCCGAGATCCGTAGTTTCTTGGTTTTGGTGAGCTATTACAGAAGATTCATTCAAGACTTCTCCAAAATCGCTTCTCCACTAACCAAGTTGACCCGGAAAGATGTAAAGTTTGTATGGGGTCAAGCTCAAGGGAAGGCATTCGAAGAATTGAAGGGGAGGTTGACCCAAGATCCTGTATTGTCGTTACCCGATGGAAGTGAAGATCTGGTGGTTTATTCTGATGCTTCCTATTCAGGGTTGGGGTGCGTGTTGATGCAAAGGGGAAAAGTGATAGCCTATGCATCCCGATAGTTGAAAGTTCATAAGGTTAATTACCCTACTCATGACTTGGAGCTAGCAGCTGTGGTCTTTGCATTGAAGATTTGGAGGCACTATCTCTACGGGACGAAGTGCAACATCTTCACCGACCACAAGAGCTTGAAGTACTTCTTCGAGCAGAAGGATTTGAAAATGAGGCAAAGGCGATGGTTGGAGCTTATAAAGGATTATGATTGTGAGATCCATTACCATCCGATCAAAGCCAATGTGGTGGCAGATGCCCTTAGCCGAAAAGAGAGGCCCGAGCCAATTCGGGTGAAGGCGTACCAGCTGATCATAACCTCTGATGTGATGAAGCAGGTCAAAGAGTTTCAAGATGAGGCTTTGAAGGACGAACATCTTAACTCTAAAAGAATGAGAGGTCTGGTCGTAGAATTGGGTGAAAACACATTTGGTGTTAGAACCCGGTTTGGACGTAAGTGGATTCCTCGTCTTGGGGATCTACGAGTGAAGATTATGGATGAAGCTCACAAGACTCGATACTCTATTCATCCCGGTGCTACAAAGATGTATCAAGATATGAAGAAAGACTATTGGTGATAGGGTATGAAGCGTGATGTGGTAGAGTATGTGAGCAAATGCCTTACTTGCTTGCAAGTGAAGGTCGAGCATCAAAAGCCGTATGGAAAGATTCAACCTTTGGATCTACCGGAATGGAAGTGGGAGCACATCACCATGGATTTCATTACGAAGCTGCCGCGTACTCCGAAAGGGTATGATGCTATATGGGTGATTGTCGACCGCTTGACGAAGAGTGCTCACTTCCTACCGATTCGCGAGACATATTCATCCGAGAGGTTGGCGGATCTTTTCATTAAAGAGATTGTGGCTCATCATGGTGTGCCGGTGTCTATTGTGTCTGATCACGACACCCGGTTTACATCCAAATTCTGGAAGAAATTTCACGATGCGATGGGGACGAGGTTACATATTAGCACGGCTTATCATCCCCAAACTGATGGTCAGTCAGAAAGGACCATTCAAACACTGGAAGACATGCTTTGGGCATGTATGATTGATTTTGGGGGAAGTTGCGATGACCACTTACAGTTGGCTGAATTCTCATACAACAACAGCTATCATGCCAGCATTGGCATGCCACCTTATGAGATGCTATACGGTAGGAGATGCAGGACACCTGTTTGTTGGGGTGATATTGGTCATAAAGAGTTAGGGAGCGTCAAAGTAATCGAGGCTATGACTGAAAAGCTTGAAAGGATCAAGGCCTTCATGAAGGCAGCCAAAGATAGACAGAAGTCATATGCCGATAAGCGACGTAGACCGATTGAATTCCAGGTGGGTGATAGAGTTATGTTGAAAGTCTCACCTTTGAAGGGTATTATTCGGTTCAGAAAGCGGGGCAATTTGAGCCCGAGATATATAGGCCCTTTCCGAATCATTACTCGAGTAGGAGAAGTGGCCTATAGGTTGGAGTTACCAGATGAGTTAAGTGGAATTCACCCGACCTTCCACGTATCTCATCTGAGAAATTGCTTGGCAGATGAAGATATGGTTGTACCACTGGAAGACATCGAGGTGGATGAACGACTCAATTATGTGGAGCAACCAGTGGCAATCATTGACCGAAAAGAGAAGAGGCTGAGGAATAAAGTGGTCCCACTTGTGCGTGTACAGTGGAAGCACCGAAAGGGATCTGAGTCTACGTGGGAAACTGAAGAAGAAATGAGACAGCATTACCCACGTTTGTTCGAGGAATAACAGGTTTCGGGGACGAAACCAATTTAAGGGGGGTGGACTTGTAACATCCAGTTATTTTTAACAAAAAAATAAAGTGAAGAAAAGAATGAAAAGATATTTTACCGAAGTTGAGGGATAAAATGTGTCAAAAGGACAAAAAGAATAAAAAGTGCGTGCATAAAGGAGATATGGCAGCCCATAATCTCCTGCACACTTCATTTCATTCGATTCTAGAGAGAGAAAGAGCAGAATTTGGGTTTTTGAAGGAAGAACAAGAAGAAGTCGAATTCGAGGTAAGAAATTCATGGTTGTTAAGTGTTCTTAACTGATCTTGCCTCGGTTGTATGCTTATGTGTGTAGTGTGTGTTTTTAGTGGGTTTCTAGGCGGTTGAACTCAATTGCAAACGAGTTTGGGAGAAGCCATACTCAAGAGCTGCAAAGGTGAGTTCTAAGACCCCTATTTTACACGTATTTGAATGATTTTAAAGCTGGAACACATCTACAAACTATTTTCGGGTATTTGGGTGAAAAACCCATTCATGTATGTATGTATAAGTGTACGATTCGTTTGGGACTGTTATGAACATAAAGTTTTTAAGGCAAACTATGAATTTTCAGCATGATGTTCGACTAGGTACTGTTTCCGTATGCTTTTAGGTGTTTTCCTATGATGTGTATGATGTTTAAGTTTATTCTAGGCGTGTAGAATGGTAGATCTGTGCTAAGGATGGGTTAAGATGATAATTGAGATCTGAAAATGGCACAGGTTAAGTTGCAGGTCCCGTTACTCAGCCACATTAACTAATGCGGATGGCTAAGGCAATGCGGCTAAGGCATTTACTCAGCCACATTAACTAATACGGACAGATAACGAAATACGGCTAAGGCATTTACTCAGTTGCATTAACTAATGCGGATAGATAACGAAATGCGGCTAAGGCATTTACTCAGCCGCATTAACTAATGCGGACAGATAACGAAATGCGGCTAAGGCATTTACTCAGCCGCATTAACTAATGCGGACAGATAATTAAATACGGCTAAGGCATTTACTCAGCCGCATTAACTAATACGGACAGTCAAAGAAATGCGGATGACATTTGCTCACCCGCATTAACCAATGCGGACAGAAAAAGGAAATGCGGATAAACACTTGGAATAAATTCTGACTTTTAGAAAAATGAGTGATGTGAGCTTTGACCTAGGAGATTCCCAGGGGTTATGTAAGTTGACTTTTGGGGTCATAGATGGTATGATGGGCATGTAATGATATTTGCTTGATGTTTATGCATAATGATGATGATGATGATGCATGGTTATACATGATGTATGTTATGTATGTATGATGCCTTGCATGATGATGTGTGAATGATATGTGTATGTTCCTTATGATAATGTATGCTTATCTTTCCCATGACTTTACATGTTATGATAATGAATGAACGAAGTATTATGTAACGTAAAGTGAATGATAATGAAAGAGGAATATAATGAATGAATGCATGCATTAATGAACAAATGAATGTAAGAAAGGCTTGCAAGCAAATGTACGGAGGTGCACACCCATTGAAGGTGTTAGCTCAACGGTATGCGGGTTAGCTACCCCGAAGGATGCACATTGGGGTTCAGCCTTTGTGATTGACCATATGTATGGGATCCTTGCCGCTTACCCTAGGTGACTGTATCAGCTTCGTGCACAATGTTCGTGGTTAATTACCACTGGTCTAGCATCAGCTTCGTGCATAATGTTCGGGGTATAGCTCATGGCATTGATCCAGAATGAAAGAGGAAGATAAGTGGTGCATGTACTTGCCCTAGGTGACTGGATCAGCTTCGTGCACAATGTTTGTGATTTAATTACCACAGGTCCAGCACTAGCACTCGTGTACAATGTTCGGGGTATTGTACATGTCACCGAAAGTAATGAACGTACGAATGAATGTAATGAACGTATGAATGAACGTAACGAACGTACGGATGAATGAAATGAATGTATGAATGAAAGTAAGAAACGTACAAACGAAAGAAAGGGTTTATGAATGAACGAGAATGTTAACGATGAACGGTAAAGGAACGAAAGCTAATGAACGAATGATGAAGATAATAATGATATTATCTATGTGTACGTATGTTGTGTGACCGTACGTATGTAAAGAAAAGTATGTTTTATTACAAAACTTGAACTCACTCAGCAACGCTGACTTTTTATGTGTTTCCAGTTGGCAGGTAGTGTTGCTGAGGATGGCATGAGGCGGCTACTCAGCTCTTTTGGGATGGCATTCCTTTGTTAATATTTTGGCAATGTATTATGTTGCATGTATTATTAAAAAAATGATGTTTGTAGAGGATTCGGATAAACGGGATTACCTAAGGAATCCTCTTACTACTAACGATCACTATTTATGACTATTTTGTAATTGATTAACGATGTATTGCTTTTCAAAAGCTTTTATGATGAAATGAGATGCCATTTTTGAATGTTTCCGCTGCAATGTTTATTAAAGATATCTGTAAATGTATGTTTTATGTGCAATGGCTGACAGCTGTAGCATCCCGGGAACGGGGCCTTACAAGTTGGTATCAGAGCCAAAGTTTAAGTGTAATGGGTAAATTTTCAAAATAAACCTTAACTTAAACTGAAAATGGGACGAAAAGGGGAGGGATGCCAAACTGAGTAGCTGCGTGCCATCAGGTATTTTTCTTAAAGATAACTGGTATTATGTACGCATGTTATGTGTTTATGCGCTACTATTAGACTTAGATACTAGTGTAGTCAGGACAGGTAATGCTCGGGGTACGAAGAGTAAAGTAA
Organism: Flaveria linearis; assembly: GCA_024085815.1. Classification (NCBI taxonomy): domain Eukaryota; kingdom Viridiplantae; phylum Streptophyta; class Magnoliopsida; order Asterales; family Asteraceae; genus Flaveria; species Flaveria linearis. Next base: position 67,086,303 of record CM044001.1, on the reverse strand, counting down.
GTGGCTAATCAAAACTGGCCACTGTAATTAGGGACTTACTATACTTGACATAAACTGAGCTATTCCCTTGAATGACCATGTTGGTGTTTGAATCTTTCAGTGAATGTTAAGGGATGGCCAGTGGTAGATCATCCAAAGCTTCACGTGGTGGAGGTGGTGGCGGACGTGGTGCTGAACCACGGGCCACAAGAGGAAGACCTAGGGTGGAGAAAGTGGTTCCTGAAGAACCCGAGACCCTTATCCGGAGGGTGTAGACGAGAGCGCCAATCTGAGAGCCTCGATGAAAGAGGCAGTGGTTGAAGAGGTGCATCAAGTCATGCAGACGATCTTACCTTCTGTGGTGACCGAAGTGATAAAGGCTGTCTGGCAAGGAGAAAGAAAAGAGAGGAATAGGTCCTTAGGAAGACGGGAACAACCAGAGCCGGAAACGGTTCTTTCTGATGATGAAGAGGAAGAGGAGGAGGAGCCTATGCATGAGTCAGCACGAGGCTGTAATTACGGGGCGTTTATGAGGTGCAAGCCCCCAACTTTTGACGGTAATGGCACTGCTGCTGCTGCTCACCGATGGGTGAGAGAAATGGAGGCTGTCCTCAACATCAGTGAGTGCAGGGAGCACCAAAAGGTGAAGTTCGCTACCCACTCTTTCCTGGATTCGGCTCTATGCTGGTGGGACAACATAGTCCAAGCCGAGGGTAGCAGGGCCATTGGGAGAATGAAGTGGTCTGAGCTGAAAAGGTTGGTGATCGAGGAGTTCTGTCCTCATCGAGAGATGGATAAAGTTGAGAGAGAGTTCCTGCAGCTGGAGGTGGGAACGATGACCCACCAACAGTACACCACAAAGTTCAACGAAATGGCACGTCTGGTGGCGGACCAGGTGACACCTCCGTCGAGAAAGATCAAGAGGTATATTCAGGGTTTGCCGGCGGATATTCGCAGGCATATGATCGGCGCCCGACCGAGCACCTTTAGGTCATCGGTGGACTTGGCGGGGAGACTGTACGATGAAACGGCAGTGGTGGTGGTGGCTGAAGGTAGTAGGAAGGGTGGTGGTGACAGGAATTGGAATGGAAAGAGGTTTGGTTCGGGAAATGCCTCGATGAGCAACAAGAAGGCACGGGTGGACGACCGTCGTGTAGCCACACCGGGTACGGGACTGAAAAGATGTGGTAAATGTGGGAAGGAGCATAGCGGTGAATGTAGACTGGGGTTGAACGTCTGCTTCAAGTGTGGGAAGCCTGGTCATATGGCTAGAGACTGTGGGGGTGTGAAGTGTTTCAACTGTGGGGAAGGTGGTCATATGAGTAGGGACTGCAAGAAGCCGAGGGCTGAGGGTTCTGGAGTGAAGAGAACTGGAGGTGAAGGACCGAGGGCAAGCGCCAGGGCATTCACGGTGACACAGGAGGAGGCTAGGACGGACCCTGATGTTGTGTCCGGTACGTTTCTGGTGAACCAAACTTTAGCCTCTATATTATTTGATTCGAGTGCCAGTACTAGTTTTATTTCTGCTGCTTTCTGTGCCAAACTGCATGTTAGTAGTAGACGTGTTGACGTACCGTTTGATGTAGAAACTATGATACGTAAGTCTACTAGGATTTCTGAGGTGATAGAGGGTTGTGATGTGGAATTAGAGTGCCACAAATTTCCGGTTAGACCATTTACGATGACCTTAGGTGGTTTTGATTTGGTGCTTGGGATGGATTGGTTGGCGGACTTCGAGGCGAATATAGTGTGTCGAAAGAAGATGATTTGTTTGATAGCGCCTGACGGGAGTTCGGTAACGGTTTATGGGGATCGGGTCACGACGATCCCGAAGGTGATCTCAATGGCGGTGGCGGGAAAATGTATGAGGCGTGGATGTAGTACCTACTTATGTTATGTAAAGGATGTGGAAACACTAACACCACAACTATCCGATGTTCCGGTTGTGTGTGACTTTCCAGACGTGTTTCCTGAAGACTTATCGGGAGTGCCACCGGACCGAGAGATTGAGTTTCAAATTGATCTGATACCAGGTGCCCAACATGTTGCCAAAGCACCGTATCGATTGGCTCTGACGGAAATGAAAGAGTTGATGGAGCAGTTGTAAGAGCTGCTAGATAAGGGGTTCATTAGACTGAGTATCTCACCTTGGGGTGCTTCGGTCCTCTTTGTAAGAAGAAAGACGGTAGTATGAGGATGTGTATCGACTACCGTGAGCTGAACAAGTTGACGGTGAAGAACCGATACCCCTTGCCGAGAATGGATGATTTGTTTGATCAACTTCAGGGTGCCAGTTGGTTTTCAAGGATAGATCTTCGATCGGGATACCATCAACTAAAGGTGAAAGAGCAGGATATCCCTAAGACAGCTTTTCACATGTGCTACGGTCACTACGAGTTTCTTGTCATGTCTTTTGGTTTGACCAATGCGCCAGCTGCTTTTATAGATCTGATGAACCGAGTGTGTCGGTCGATGCTGGATAAATCAGTGATTGTGTTTGTCGATGATATCCTGATTAATTCGAGGAGCGAGATAGAGCATGTCTCTCACATTCGAGAAGTGTTAGGGACGTTGAGAAAGGAGAAACTGTACGCCAAGTTCTCCAAGTGCGCGTTCTGGTTGCGCGAAGTTCAGTTCTTGGGTCACGTGGTGAATCCGGAAGGGATTATGGTGGATCCGACAAAGTTGGAAGCGGTGATGCAATGGAAGTCTCCAAAGACGTCATCCGAGATCCGTAGTTTCTTGGTTTTGTGAGCTATTACAGAAGATTCATTCAAGACTTCTCCAAAATCGCTTCTCCACTAACCAAGTTGACCCGGAAAGATGTAAAGTTTGTATGGGGTCAAGCTCAAGGAAGGCATTCGAAGAATTGAAGGGGAGGTTGACCCAAGATCCTGTATTGTCGTTACCCGATGGAAGTGAAGATCTGGTGGTTTATTCTGATGCTTCCTATTCAGGGTTGGGGTGCGTGTTGATGCAAAGGGAAAAGTGATAGCCTATGCATCCCGATAGTTGAAAGTTCATGAGGTTAATTACCCTACTCATGACTTGGAGCTAGCAGCTGTGGTCTTTGCATTGAAGATTTGGAGGCACTATCTCTACGGGACGAAGTGCAACATCTTCACCGACCACAAGAGCTTGAAGTACTTCTTCGAGCAGAAGGATTTGAAAATGAGGCAAAGGCGATGGTTGGAGCTTATAAAGGATTATGATTGTGAGATCCATTACCATCCGATCAAAGCCAATGTGGTGGCAGATGCCCTTAGCCGAAAAGAGAGGCCCGAGCCAATTCGGGTGAAGGCGTACCAGCTGATCATAACCTCTGATGTGATGAAGCAGGTCAAAGAGTTTCAAGATGAGGCTTTGAAGGACGAACATCTTAACTCTAAAAGAATGAGAGGTCTGGTCGTAGAATTGGGTGAAAACACATTTGGTGTTAGAACCCGGTTTGGACGTAAGTGGATTCCTCGTCTTGGGGATCTACGAGTGAAGATTATGGATGAAGCTCACAAGACTCGATACTCTATTCATCCCGGTGCTACAAAGATGTATCAAGATATGAAGAAAGACTATTGGTGATAGGGTATGAAGCGTGATGTGGTAGAGTATGTGAGCAAATGCCTTACTTGCTTGCAAGTGAAGGTCGAGCATCAAAAGCCGTATGGAAAGATTCAACCTTTGGATCTACCGGAATGGAAGTGGGAGCACATCACCATGGATTTCATTACGAAGCTGCCGCGTACTCCGAAAGGGTATGATGCTATATGGGTGATTGTCGACCGCTTGACGAAGAGTGCTCACTTCCTACCGATTCGCGAGACATATTCATCCGAGAGGTTGGCGGATCTTTTCATTAAAGAGATTGTGGCTCATCATGGTGTGCCGGTGTCTATTGTGTCTGATCACGACACCCGGTTTACATCCAAATTCTGGAAGAAATTCCACGATGCGATGGGGACGAGGTTACATATTAGCACGGCTTATCATCCCCAAACTGATGGTCAGTCAGAAAGGACCATTCAAACACTGGAAGACATGCTTTGGGCATGTATGATTGATTTTGGGGGAAGTTGGGATGACCACTTACCGTTGGCTGAATTCTCATACAACAACAGCTATCATGCCAGCATTGGCATGCCACCTTATGAGATGCTATACGGTAGGAGATGCAGGACACCTGTTTGTTGGGGTGATATTGGTCATAAAGAGTTAGGGAGCGTCGAAGTAATCGAGGCTATGACTGAAAAGCTTGAAAGGATCAAGGCCTTCATGAAGGCAGCCAAAGATAGACAGAAGTCGTATGCCGATAAGCGACGTAGACCGATTGAATTCCAGGTGGGTGATAGAGTTATGTTGAAAGTCTCACCTTTGAAGGGTATTATTCGGTTCAGAAAGCGGGGCAATTTGAGCCCGAGATATATAGGCCCTTTCCGAATCATTACTCGAGTAGGAGAAGTGGCCTATAGGTTGGAGTTACCAGATGAGTTAAGTGGAATTCACCCGACCTTCCACGTATCTCATCTGAGAAATTGCTTGGCAGATGAAGATATGGTTGTACCACTGGAAGACATCGAGGTGGATGAACGACTCAATTATGTGGAGCAACCAGTGGCAATCATTGACCGAAAAGAGAAGAGGCTGAGGAATAAAGTGGTCCCACTTGTGCGTGTACAGTGGAAGCACCGAAAGGGATCTGAGTCTACGTGGGAAACTGAAGAAGAAATGAGACAGCATTACCCACGTTTGTTCGAGGAATAACAGGTTTCGGGGACGAAACCAATTTAAGGGGAGTGGACTTGTAACATCCAGTTATTTTTAACAAAAAAAAATAAAGTGAAGAAAAGAATGAAAAGATATTTTACCGAAGTTGAGGGATAAAATGTGTCAAAAGGACAAAAAGAATAAAAAGTGCGTGCATAAAGGAGATATGGCAGCCCATAATCTCCTGCACACTTCATTTCATTCGATTCTAGAGAGAGAAGAGCAGAATTTGGGTTTTTGAAGGAAGAACAAGAAGAAGTCGAATTCGAGGTAAGAAATTCATGGTTGTTAAGTGTTCTTAACTGATCTTGCCTCGGTTGTATGCTTATGTGTGTAGTGTGTGTTTTTAGTGGGTTTCTAGGCGGTTGAACTCAATTGCAAACGTGTTTGGGAGAAGCCATACTCAAGAGTTGCAAAGGTGAGTTCTAAGACCCCTATTTTACACGTATTTGAATGATTTTGGGGCTGGAACACATCTACAAACTATTTTCGGGTATTTGGGTGAAAAACCCATTCATGTATGTATATGTAAGTGTATGATTCGTTTGGGGCTGTTATGAACATAAAGTTTTTAAGGCAAACTATGAATTTTCAGCATGATGTTCGACTAGGTAATGTTGTCGTATGTTTTTAGGTGTTTTCCTACGATGTGTATGATGTTTAAATTTATTCTAGGCGTGTAGAATGGTAGATTTGTGCTAAGGATGGGTTAAGATAATGATTGAGATCTGAAAATGGCACTGGTTAAGTTGCAGGTCCCGCTACTCAGCCGCATTAACTAATGTGGATGGCTAAGGAAATGCGGCTAAGGCATTTACTCAGCCGTATTAACTAATGCGGACAGATAACGAAATAAGGCTAAGGCATTTACTCAGCCGCATTAACTAATGCGGACAGATAACGAAATACGGCTAAGGCATTTACTCAGCCGCATTAACTAATGCGGACAGATAACGAAATGCGGCTAAGGCATTTACTCAGCCGCATTAACTAATGCGGACAGATAATGAAATACGGCTAAGGCATTTACTCAACCGCATTAACTAATGCGGACAGTCAAAGAAATGCGGATAACATTTGCTCACCCACATTAACCAATGCGGACAGAAAAAGGAAATGCAGATAAACGCTTGGAATAAATTCTGACTTTTAGGAAAATGAGTGATGTAGGCTTTGACCTAGGAGATTCCCGGGGGTTATGTAAGTTGACTTTTGGGGTCATAGATGGTATGATGGGCATGTAATGATATGTGCTTGATGTTTATGCATAATGATGATGATGATGCTACATGGTTATACATGATGTATGTTATGTATGTATGATGCCTTGCATGATGATGTGTGAATGATATGTGTATGTTCCTTATGATAATGTATGCTTATCGTTCCCATGACTTTATGTGTTATGATAATGAATGAACAAAGTATTATGTAACGTAAAGTGAAAGATAATAAAAGAGGAATATAATGAATGAATGCATGCATTAGTGAACGAATGAACGTAAGAAAGGATTGCAAGAAAATGTATGGAGGTGCACACCCATTGAAGGTGTTAGCTTAACAGTATGCGGGTTAGCTACCCCGAAGGATGCACAATGGGGTTCAGTCTTTGTGATTGACCATATGTATGGGATCCTTGCCACTTACCCTAGGTCACTGGATCAGCTTTGCGCACAATGTCCGTGGTTTATTACCACAGGTCCAGCATCAGCTTCATGCACAATGTTCGGGGTATAGCGCATGGCATTGATCCAGAATGAAAGAGGAAGATAAGTGGTGCATGTACTTGTCCTAGGTGACTGGATCAACTTCGTGCACAATGTTCATGAGTTAATTACCACAGGTCCAGCACCAGCACTCGTGCACAATGTTCGGGGTATTGTACATGTCACCGAAAGTAATGAACGTACGAATGAATGTAATGAACGTATGAATGAACATAACAAACGTACGGAAGAATGAAATGAATGTATGAATGAAAGTAAGACACGTACAAACGAAAGAAAGGGTTTATGAATGAACGAGAATGTTAACGATGAACGGTAAAGGAACGAAAGCTAATGAACAAATGATGAAGATAATAATGATATTATCTATATGTACGTATGTTGTGTGACCTTACGTATGTAAAGAAAAGTATGTTTTATTACAAAACTAGAACTCACTCAGCAACACTGACTTTTTATGTGTTTCCAGTTGGCAGGTAGTGTTGCTGACGATGGTACGAGGCGGCTACTCAGCTCTTTTGGGATGACATTCCTTTGTTAATATTTTTGCAATGTATTATGTTGCATGTATTATTAAACAAAATGGTGTTTGTAGAGGATTAGGATAAATGGGATTACCTAAGGAATCCTCTTACTACTAAGGGTCACTGTTTATGACTATTTTGTAATTGATTAACGATGTATTACTTTGCAAAAGCTTTTATGATGAAATGAGATGCCATTTTTGAATGTTTCCACTGCAATGTTTATTAAAAATATCTGTAAATGTATGTTTTATGTGCAATGGTTGACCAGCTGTAAGCGTCCCGGGAACGGGGCCTTACATTACAGCCTCGTGCTACCTGAGGCACAGGCTCTTCTTCCTCCTCTTCCTCCTCAGTAGGATAACCGTCTCGGTCTCCGGTTGATCTCTCTTTCCCGAGGACCTATTCCTCTCCTTCCTTTCGCCTTCCCTAACTGCTTTAATCACTTCGGTCACTACAGACAGCAAAATCGTCTGCATAATATGATGGACCTCTTCTACTACTGCCTCTTTCACCGAGGCCCTCAAGTTCGCACTCTCATCAACACCTTCCTGGTGTTGCATCTCGGGCTCCTCACGTGTCATCTCAGTAGCCCTAGCCCTATTCCTAGTAACACGCGGTTCAGCACCACGTCCTCCCTATGCTCCACCCCTAGAGGTCTTAGGTGATCTACCTCCAGCCATTCTCTAATCACTATAAGATTCAAACACTAACACAGTCATTCAAGGAATAGCTCGGATTATGTCAAGTATAGTAAGTCCCTAATTACAGTGGTCAGTTGTGATTAGCCACTTACTTTACTCTTCACACCCTAGGCATCTCCTATCCTGACTACATCAGTATCTAAATCTACACAAAAGCACCCTAGCCACATAACATGCGCACATAATACTAGTTAACATTAACATACTTAAAACGTTTACAGTAAACCTTTACCTGCAGGCACGTAGCTACTACGACTAGCATCCTTTTCTTTTCGTTCTATTCTCAGTTTAAGATTAAGTTTTGAAAATAATTACCCATTCACTTAAAATTTGGCTCTGATAAAAACTTGTAAAGCCCCATTCTCGGGCACCTCATAGTTGGTCATTCATCGCACATAAAACATTTTAAAACGTAGATTTATTTTGCGGCGGAATTTAAAACTTTCATTAATAACTACAAACATGTCATTCCATTACATTACAACATTCGTTTTCATCTCAAAATACATGGACATGTCAAAATATGGATGCCAGCCTCAAAACGCTCCCAGTAGCTTATGCATCCATGCCTGCAACTCCTCAGCATCAACAAAATACCTGCCAACTATCATGCATACAAAAGTCAGTGACGCTGAGTGAGCTCTAGTTTTATAATAAAATACTTTACTTTCTTTAAAACCAATCTTTACATTCAACCGTGGTAATACATCATACGTACATTCATTCTATATTCTTCATTCGTGTCGTTCTTTTATTTACTTTCCTATTCACACTTTCGTTTATACTTTTCACTGTCTTTTACTTTCTTTTCTCTTACTTTCTTTTCGTACTTTACATTCGTCAGTTGTCATACATCATACATACATACATACTGATAATAATTATTATTATCATCTTCATCATCGTTCGTTCATTCGTTCATTCATTCATTCCCTCGCTCATTACTCATCATTACTCGAATCTTGTCTCATGCAATATCCCCAACACATGCTCGAAAGCTGATGCTGTGCCGGGGCCTGTACACAAACCCCCGACTCATGTCCGAAGACTGACACAGCACCGGGATACGTGACAAAGATCCCATCTCGTATACAACACCCGCGACTCATGTCCAAAGACTAATACTGTGTCGGGGCCTGTAAACAAACCCCCGACTCATGTTTGATGACTGACATAGTACCGAAGTGTGCAACAAGACCTCATCATCATACATCATTATGTCTCATGCAATACCCCCGACTCATGTCCGAAGACTGATACTCTGTCAGGGCCTGTAAACAAACCTCCGACTAATGTCCGAATACTAACATAGTACCGGGGTACGTTACACGGATCTCATCATCTGTCACTTCCATACTCACCATTCATTATCTCATGTGTTCATTCATTTCGTACTTTATCATTATCTTTCACTTCGTTACATAATACTTTACGTTCATTAATTTATTCGTTCATACATCACACCACGTAAAGTCGTACATAATGTATTACAAAACATAATACCTACGTTTTGAAAACTCTTTAACGAAGAAAGATAACATATCACTCACAAACATACACATCATAATTTCATCACATCACCATGCACACATCAAGCATAAGTCATCACATCATAACAGGGTCCATCTCCTTATTCTACCTCTTAAAATCACTTAGAAAATTCTAAGTCCAAAAATGGGTGCATGGGACCTTCCAGGCGCATGAGCATAAAAATTATAAGTGTAAAATAGTCTGGGCGCATGGACACTATATCAGCGTTTCTGCCCTGTTTGGGCTTTTGGCACTATGCAGGCGCATGGACACTTAGCCGTTTTGGCAACTTGGGCGCATGGACACTATTTGGGCGTTTCTGCCCTGTTTAGGCGCTTTGCTACTATGCAGGCGTTTGACTTATACGTAATCATTTATACTTAGACGCATGGACCTATTTAGGCGCATGGGCACTATTGAGGCGTTCGGGCCCTACACTTAGTCATTTTTCTCAGACGTTTGGGTACTATTTAGGTGCATGGGCCTGACTTAGGCGCATGGGCACTTAGGCGGCTGGGTACTGTATGGACGTTTGGGTTTCTGGGCGGTTGGGCATACTTAGGCAGTTGACCGTTGGGCGCATGGGAGCATTCTGAATTATTTCTAAAGCGTCCCAAACACATATCTAACACACTAAGGCCCTTAAAACATGCTAACAATCGTTATAACCACTAAAACATCATCTAAACTAGCATGCACAGAACACCATTCAAACAAAATGCATAAACACTCGATTAACTTTCAAAACATGTGTTCGGTATACACAATAGCCCCCAAAAGTTAAAAATTAGTAAAAGAGGGGTTCTAGAGACTCACCTTGAGTAGCCTTTGAGCAACACACCTCAAACCCGAGACCCACCTTCCAATTCAGCTCCTAAATCCCGAAAACAAACACTGAAAACCAATAACTTCGGTCAAGAAGCTGTGAATTCGGTTGAAACAGAACTTAGATCAAGAAAACTTACCTTTTACAGCTTCTTCTTCCTTTCTCTCTCTAAAACCGAGAGCTTTTTCTTGTTCTTCTTCTTCAACCGAGAGCAAAAGCAGTTTTCTGCTTTAAAGTGAGCGGCCATATTTTAATATAAAATATTAAACTTTTGTACTTTATATACTTTACCCCCTCCTACTTGTGTCCATTTTCTTTACTTTCTAGATACTTCTCTTTTGCTCTTCTTTTTAATAAAATTCGGGGTGTTACACATTTAAACACATGTTGGTTTTAGGTTAATTTGTTAAAAAAACAAGCCAGGTTTGGGTTGATCCGTCTTTTATTAGTTATCGTTGTGGTATTTAATCGTGTATAAGTTTCATTTGATGATTATTGTTATGAAAAGCTTTATGGTAAAGACTCCCCAAGTTATAAAAGGTTAAGCACACACCTTTTGAACTTTTAGTGTGCAATATGGTTTTAGAGGTGGACTTAAAACTAGTTCGGGAACCGGTTTGGGCAAAAAAACAAAACCGGTTTAAAAAATGGTTTGACCCAAACCACTCCCAAACCAACCCAACCCACTGCTTCCCCTTCGGTTTCACATTTCCTAGAGCAAAATAGGTTTTAAACTAGTCTGGTTTAAAAACCGATGCAATACTCTAACCGGTTCCCAAACCGGTTTTTAAAGGTAGTCGTTACCCAACGTTTATATAGCCGTTTATATAGCTCGTTGCAAGTTTTACAATAAGTTTTCAAAAAAGATGCAAACATAAACTTGAAAAACCATATTGCGCATAAATATTACAAGATGTTGAAAGGTGAACTCTCTCGAGGTCAAGCTTTGATAACAAGCAAAGGAAATGTTTGGGCTTATAAGTTAATACGGTTTGGGAGCAAATGACGCATTTTATTATAGAAAACAGTTTGTCATTCAAACATTCCGAGAACGTTTGAGTCGACTCATTCAACGAGCTGTTCAACCACGTTATACCAATGTAAGTCGTGCTACTATTCGAAGAGATTGATAAAAAACTATGGAAAAAAGCTTAAAAAGAATTAATTTCTTATTTTGAAAATTTACAAACGGGTGTTAACTTAACTAGTGATATTTGGTCGACTACTAACGGTTCACCGGACTCGTACATTTTTGTCACTACCCATTGGGTTGAACTCGATTCATAGCAAACGATGAAACGTACGCTTGTCTTTGAATTGTTTGATTATAATCTCACTGACGAAAATATTCTTTATCTTATTGACAAAGTTATTAAAACGTATAAATTGAAAAATAAAATTTATAAGTATTTTTTGATAATGCGTCAAATAATTCGCTTGCGATAGAACAACAAAAATAAAAATATAAACCAATTGTGATAGTGTGTTGTTTCATAGTCGGTGTTGCGCATATTATAAACTTAGCCTTCAAGACGGTTTAAAAGCGATTGAACTAACATGTATTTCAAAGAAAAACTTAAAATGTATTTTAAAGAAATGAAAGAAAAACGTAAAAAGTGAAAAAGTATTTTAAAGAAATGTCTTTGGTTATTACCTATGTCGCTGCCTTAAACCCTTGATTAAATACTTTGTGGGTTAAAACTTACTTGATAAAATTACTCTTGATTTGGGTTTGGATGAAGAAGACTCATTTTATGGTCAAACTTTAAAAGCTAATTTTAACAAATATTTAAAAAAATGATTGATCTTTATTTAGCAAAGTATGGTGAAACATCAAGCATTTATAAGTTAATGAGGCATGCGACATATGCTAAAAGTTCAACTGATCCAGTGTTTGCTTTGAATAATACTTTAAGGGATGAATGTAGTAAACTTAAATATGTTAACACTTATAGTAGTGAACTCAAGTGGTATGGTTGGGTAGACTTTTTTATCCACTATGACTCCATAAGATTTTAAAAACTAAGACTTCTTGGCTTGATCAAAAGATAAGGAAGATCAATTTTTCATCCTCACACCATGGCCTAAGATTTACTATTCATCCAAGCTTCCACCATACCTTCAGAATCTATTTTTTGTAACACACGGATATTTTTATAGACAAGAAATAAAGAATAAACGTGACCAAAAGAAGGAAATATAACTTAGCCCAAAGTTGAGGGCTTAAAAGTGTCAAAAGTACCAAAAGAATAAAAAGTGGGTACAAAAGGTGGTATGACCGCCCATGTTGGCTGTACATCACCTTTTGCAATCGGATTCTAGATAGAGAAAGAGCAGAGCTCGGATATTGAAGGAAGAACAAGAAGAAGTCGAATTAAGGTAAGAATTTGATGGTTTATAGGTGTTCTTGACTGATTCTAGTTCGAGTTTATGCTTATGTATGTGTATGTACGTTTGTGGGTGTGTTTTGGTGGGTTTTTAGGCGTTTGAACTCACTGCATTCGGGTTTGAAGGAGTCATACACGAAAGCTGCATAAGGTGAGTTCTAGAACCCCCTTTTTAACATGTTTTTAAAAAATTTTGGGGCTAGAAATGCATGTGTTCATGTTTTTATAAAAATGGGTTCGCACCTGTATGTGTGTGTGCGAGTGTGTATGTGGGTGGGTGTAAATTTGGGGTTTATATGTGTATATGTACATTTGATGATGCTTAGAATGGTACAACTAAGCTTAGATCATGATACAAGATTGATTGGGACTGATTTATGTTGATTTAGTGAAAGTTAGTTGCCCATGCGCCTAGACAGTGGTCCATGCACCCAACGTTTGAATTTACTAAGTGTTCCCAACCGCCCAGAAACCCAAACGTCTAAACAGTACCCAACCGCCCAACTGCCCATGCACCTAAGTCAGGCCCATGCGCCTGAATAGTACCCAAACGCCTGGAAAATTACCTAGAATGATACGTGTTAGGCCCAAGCGCCTGAATAGTGCCCATGCGCCTAAATAGGCCCATGCGCCTAAGTGTAAATGACTTGTGTAAGTCCATTCGCCTGCATAGTTGCAAAACGCCTGAACAGGGCAGAAATGCCCAAATAGTGCCCATGCGCCTAAGCACTTAGAAATATTTCTGAAATTTTAGGAAAACCCGGGATTTTAGGGTTTGACCTGATTTGACTTACAGGTTATGATGGACCCTTCTAAGCATGATTATGGGATGGTTGAGGTTATGATATGTATAATGGATGTATGGTTTTTATGTGTTATCTTTTGATGGTAATTAAACGTATTTATATTAGATTATAAAATACACTATATATTATGTTATTACTTTACGTAGTATGACTAATGAATGAGAGAACATAAAGGATAACGTAACGAAGTGAAAGATAACAATGATGAAAGCTAAAACGTAATGACCGAAAGAATGGCTTGCAAGCAAACAGAAAGGAGGTGTATGACCATGTTGTCATTACCTCAACTGTGATACGGGTTAGCTACCCCAAAGGATGCATACAGGGTCAATCATTAAGATTGACAAGGCCTTTTGGTATGCCCTAGGTGACTGGATCAGCTCCGGGCACAATGTTCGTGGTTTAATTACCACAGGTCCAGCATCAGCTTCGTGTACAATGTTTGGGGTATTACCAATTGGTTTGAATGAATGGGAGTGATGAATTGCCCTAGGTGACTGGATCAGCTTTGGGCACAATGTTCATGGTTTAATTACCATAGGTCCAGCATCAGCTTCATGCACAATGTTCAAGGTATTGTCATCAATCTATATGAACGTAAAAGAATGACGTAACGTACGAAAGAAAAAAAGAATAGAAACAAGGGTGAAAGTAAATGAACAATGTAAAGTACATTACGAAAGATCGAGAACGAAAGTAAGAAGAAAGAATGGAAACAAGGGTGAAAGTAAATGAACGATGTAAAGTACATTACGAAAGAACGAGAACGAAAGTAAGAGAATGTTAATGAAAAACATGGAATGAAAGCATGCTACGACTATAATGATGGAAAATGAATGATAATGAAAGTTAATATTAATATCCTAAACGAACTTCTCTCCTGCATCTGATCGCAACGTCTATTTTCTATTTGTACATATGATGCACGATCGCGTATGAAAGTAAAGAAAGGTTATATCGAAAGTAAAGTATTTTAATTATAAAACTAGAACTCACTCAGCAAAGCTGACTTTTATGTATTTTTCAGTTGGCATGTAAGAGTTGCTGAGGATGGCATGGGGCAGCTACTTGGCATTTTTGGGACGGCATCCATTAGTATAAAAATGATGTTTTTGTGATGTAATGCAACTATGATCTTTTGTAATGCTTAAGTGTATTGTATTACTTTGCAAAAGCTATCATTAATATATATAAAATGGTTTTAATTAACTTCCGCTGTGATGTTTTAAATAAATGTATGCTTTGTGTGCAATGAATGACCAACTGTGATGTGCCCAGGAACGGGGCCTTACAAGTTGGTATCAGAGCCAAAGTTTAAGTGAAATGGGTAAATATTTTCAAAAGAAACCTAAACTTAAACTGAGAATGGGACAAAGGGAAGGGATGCCAGTCCGAGTAGCTAGGTGCCATCAGGTATTTTTCTTTAATGTTAATCGGTATTATGTGCACATATTATTTGATCTATTTGCCCTTAGTAGATTTACATACTGATGTAGTTAGGATAGGAAACGCTCGGGGTATGAAGAGTAAAGTAAGTGGCTAATCACAGCTGGACACTGTAATTAGGGACTTACTGTACTTGACATAATCCGAGCTATTACCTTGAATGACTGTGTTAGTGTTTGAATCTTATACTGTGTTAGAGGATGGCTGGAGGTAGATCTTCTAAGGCCTCATGAGGCGGAGTACGTAGTGGACGTGGTGCTGGACCACGGATCATAAGGGGAAGGCTCAGGGTTGAAAAGGTGACCCATGAGGACCCTAAGACCCCTCATCCGGAGGGCGGTGATGAGAGTGCTAATTTGAGAGCCTTGGTGAATGAGGCCGTGGTGGAGGTGGTTCATCAGGTTATACAGACGATCTTGCCATCTATGGTGATCGAAGTGATTAAAGCTGTTAGAGAAGGAGAGAGGAAGGATAGGAACAGGTCCTCAGGAGGGAGGGAACAACCCGAGACCGACATGGTTATCCCTACTGATGAGGAAGAAGAGGAAGAAGAGTCTGTGCTGGAGGCAGCACAAGCCTGTAATTATGGGGCATTCCAAAGATGCAAGTCCCCTACCTTTGATGGTAATGGCACTGCTGCTGCTGCTCACCGATGGGTGAGGGAGATGGAGGCTGTCCTTGAAATCAGCGAGTGTCGGGAGGACCAGAAGGTGAAGTTTGCCACTCATTCGTTTGTGGACTTGGCTCTATGCTAGTAGGACAACATTGTCCAAGCCAAGGGTAGTTGGGTGATTGGTAGATTAAGGTGGAGTGAACTAAAGAACTTGGTGATCGAGGAGTTCTGTCCTCATTAGGAGTTGGACAAGGTGGAGAGAGAGTTCCTGCAGCTGGAGGCGGGAACCATGACACACCAGCAGTACACCACTAAGTTCAACGAGATGGCTTGGCTGGTGCTGGATCAGGTGACGCCCTGTCACAGAAGATCAAAAGATACATTCAGGGCTTACCGGTGGACATCCACAGGCATAAGATCGCTGCCCGACCAAGCACGTTCAGGTCGATGGCTGATTTGGTGAGGAGACTGTATGATGAAAGGGATGTAGCGGTAGCTGAGGTGAGTAAGAAAGTTGGTGGTGACCGGAACTGGAACGGGAAGCGGTTTAGACGGGGTGGTGCTCCGACAAACAACAAGAAGGATAGGGTGGATGATCGACGAGTGGTGGCCGCAGGCTCAGGAGTGAAGAGATGTGGTAAGTGTAGGAAGGAGCACGCTGACAAGTGCAGGCTGGGGCTTAATGTCTGTTTCAAGTACGGGAAGCCCGACCATATCTCTAGGGATTGCAGAGCAGCGAGGTGCTTCAACTGGGGTGACGTAGGACATATGAGCAGGGAGTGCAAGAAGCAGAGGGTAGAGTTTTTCGGAGCGGGGAAGAAGACCGGAACTGAGGAGCAAAGGGCAAGCGCCAGAGCATTTACAATGACCAGAGACGAGGCTTGAATGGACGCTGATGTTGTGTCAGGTACGTTTCTAGTAAATCAAACTCTTGCTTCTGTGTTATTTGATTATGGTGCTAGTAGGAGTTTCATTTCTGCGGCCTTTTATGCTAAGTTGCCCGTTAGGAGTAAATGTATTGATGAGCCCTTTGATGTTGAAACTGCTATTGGTAAGTCCACTAGAATTACTGATACGATAGAGGGCTGTGCCATAGAATTAGAAGGTCATAGGTTTGCTGCTAGATTACATGTGATGCCCCTAGGTGGATTTGATGTAGTACTAGGGATGGATTGGTTAGCAACCTATGAAGCAAACATCGTGTGTCTAAAGAAGATGATTAGACTGATAGCTCCTGACGGGAGTTCAGAGACGATATACGGTGATCGAGTTATGATGATTCCGAAAGTGATTTCGATGGCGGTGGCAGGAAAGTGCATGAGGCGTGGATGTAGTGCTTATTCAACGTACGTGAAGGATGTGCACACGTCAACAGCACAATTGTTTGATGTACCGGTGGCGTGTGACTTCCCCGATGTGTTTCTAGAGGACTTAACAGTTGTGCCACCAGATCATGAAATCGAATTTCAAATTGACTTCATACCCGATGCGCAGCCTGTAGCTAAGGCACCGTATCGGTTGGCTCCGACTGAGATGAAGGAATTGATGGAGCAACTGCAGGAGTTGCTCGATAAGGGTTTCATTAGACCGAGTATCTCTCCTTGGGGTGTTCCGGTCCTGTTTGTGAAAAAGAAGGACAGTAGTATGAGGATGTGCATCGACTACCGTGAGTTGAACATGTTGACGGTGAAGAATCGGTATCCGTTACCGAGGATTGATGACTTGTTTGATGAACTCTAAGGTGCCAGTTGGTTCTCGAGGATAGATCTTCGATCTGGCTACCATCAGTTAAAGGTGAAGGAGCAAGATATTCTTAAAACAGCTTTTCGCACGTGTTATGGACACTACGAGTTTCTCGTTATGTCTTTCGGTTTAAGTAACATGACAGCTGCTTTTATGGACTTGATGAATCGAGTGTGTCGGCTGATGTTAGATAAATCAGTGAGTGTATTTATCGATGATATCCTGATTTAATCAAGGAGTGAAGAAGAGCATGCCGGTCACATTCGAGAAGTGTTGGATACATTGAGAAAGGAGAAGTTGGATGCTAAGTTCTCAAAGCATGTGTTCAGGTTGCACGAAGTTTAGTTCTTTGGTCACGTGGTAAATCCCGAGGGGATTATGGTAAACCCGGCAAAGGTTGATGTCGTGATGCAATGCAAGTCTCCAAAGACGCCATCCGAGATTAGTAGTTTCTTAGGATTGGCGGTATATTATCGAAGATTCATCCAATACTTTTCCAAGATAGCCTCACCTTTAACAAAGTTGACTCGTAAGGATGTGAAGTTCGTGTGGGGTCGAGAACAGGAAGATGCTTTCGAGGAGTTGAAGGTGAGATTAACACAAGCTCCTGTCTTGACATTACCCGAAGGTAGTGAAGACTTAGTGGTATATTCAGATGCTTCTTATTCTGGGCTAGGTTGCGTGTTGATGCAACATGGAAGGGTGATAGCCTACGCATCCCGACAGCTGTGGTTTTTGCCTTGAAGATTTGGCGGCACTACCTATACGGGACGAAGTGCACCATCTTTACTGACCACAAAAGCTTGAAGTACTTCTTCGAACAAAAAGATTTGAATATGAGGCAGAAGCGATGGTTGGAGCTCATAAAGGATTATGATTGCGAGATCCATTACCATACGGGCAAGGCTAATGTGGTGGCGGATGCCCTTAGCGGAAAGGAGAGACCCGAGCCGATTCGGGTGAAAGCTTATCAGTTGATTATGACCTCTGATGTGATCACACAGGTCAAGGAGTTTCAAGATGAGGCTTTTAAAGAAGATCGTCTTAACTCTGAAAGGATGAAAGGTCTAGTCGTCTAAGATGAGGCTTTGAAAGAAGATCGTCTTAACTCTGAAAGGATGAAAGGTCTAGTCGAGGAATTGGGTGAGAACACTCTTGGTGTCAGAACGCGATTCGAACGAATATAGATCCCTCGTTATGGGGACTTATGTGGAAAGATCATGGATGAGGCTCATAAGACTCGATATTCCATTCATCCCGGTGCTACCAAGATGTACCATGATATGAAGAAGGATTATTGGTGGCTGGGTATGAAGCGCAACGTAGCAGAATACGTGAGTAAGTGTCTTACTTGTTCGCAAGTGAAGGCAGAGCACCAGAAGCCGTACGGGAAAATCCAACCGTTGGATATACCCGAGTGGAAGTGGGAGCACATCACCATGGACTTTATCACAAAGGTACTGCGTACCCCAAGAGGGTATGATGCTATATGGGTGATAGTTGATCGTTTGACGAAGAGTGCTCACTTCCTACCGATCCGAGAGACGTATTCCTCTGAGAGACTCACGAATCTATTTATTAAAGAGATTGTAGCTCGTCATGGTGTACCAGTGTCAATTGTATCTGATCGTGACACTCGACTTACATCCAAGTTTTGGAAGAAATTCCATGATGCGATGGGGACGAGACTACACATCAGCACAACTTATCATCCTCAGACGGACGGTCAGTCTGAGAGGATGATCCAGACACTCGAGAACATACTTCAAGCGTGCGTGATTGATTTTGGAGGAAGTTGGGATGATCACTTACCATTAGCGGAGTTCTCATATAACAATAGTTATTATGCCAGCATTGCCATGCCACCATATGAGATGTTATATGGTAGGAGATGTAGGACACCCTCTTGTTGGGGTGACATTGGTCAGAAGGAGTTGGGAAGTATTGAGGTGATTGAGGCTATGACTGAGAAGCTACAAAAGATCAAAGCCTTTATGAAGGCACCTAAAGATAGACAGAAGTCGTATGCTGATAAGAGACATAGAACGATTGAGTTCCAGGTGGGTGATAGGGTTATGTTAAAATTCTCACCTTGGAAGGGTATCATTTGGTTTACAAAGCGGGGCAAGTTGAGCCCGAGGTATATAGGACATTTCTGAATTATTGCTCGTGTAGGAGAGGTGGCCTATAGGTTAGAACTACCCGATACGTTAATGGAATTCACCCGACATTGCATGTATCTCATCTGCGGAAGTGTTTAGCAGATGAGGATATGGTGGTACCACTGGAAGATATCAAAGTAGATGAACGGCTCAATTATGTGGAGCAACCAGTGGCGATCGTTGATCATAGAGAGAAAAGGTTAAGGAATAAAGTGGTTCCCCTTGTGCGTGTACAGTGGAAGCACAGGAAGGGATCCGAGTCTACGTGGGAGACTGAAGGAGAGATGAGGCAGCATTACCCTCATCTGTTTGAGGAATAACAGGTTTTGGGGATGAAACCTATATAAGGGGAGTGGACTTGTAACACCCAGATATTTTTAATAGACGAGAAATAAAGAATAAATTAGACTAAAAGAAGGAAATATAACTTAACCCAAAGTTGAGAGGTTAAAAGTGTCAAAAGTACCAAAAGAATAAAAAGTGGGTATAAAAGGTTGTATGGTTGCCTATGTTGGCTGCACATAACCTTTTGCAATCGGATTCTAGAGAGAGAAAGAGCAGAGCTCCGATATTGAAGGAAGAACAAGAATAAGTCAAATTAAGGTAAGAATTTAATGGCTTTTAGGTGTTCTTGACTAATTCTAGTTCGAGTTTACGCTTATGTATGTGTATGTACGTTTGTGGGTGTGTTTTGGTGGGTTTTTAGACGTTTGAACTCACTGCATTCGGGTTTGAAGGAGTCATACACGAAAGCTGCATATAGTAAGTTCTAGAAACCCCTTTTTAACATGTTTTAACAAATTTTGGGGCTGGAAATGCATGTGTTCATGTTTTTATAAAAATGGGTTTGCACCCGTATGTGTGTGTGCGAATGTGTATGTGGGTGGGTGTAAATTTGGGGTTTATATGTGTATATGTACATTTGATGATGCTTAGAATGGTACAACTAAGCTTAGATCATGATATAAGATTGATTGGGACTGATTTATGTTGATTTAGTGAAAGTTAGTTGCCCATGTGCCTAGACAGTGGTCCATGCACCCAATGTTTGAATTTACTAAGTGTTCCCAACCGCCCAGAAACCCAAACGTCTAAACAGTACCCAACCGCCCAACTGCCCATGCACCTAAGTCAGGCCCATGCGCCTGAATAGTACCCAAACGCCTGGAAAATTACCTAGAATGATACGTGTTAGGCCCAAGCGCCTGAATAGTGCCCATGCGCCTAAATAGGCCCATGCGCCTAAGTGTAAATGACTTGTGTAAGTCCAGACGCCTGCATAGTAGCAAAACGCCTGAATAGGGCAAAAACGCCCAAATAGTGCCCATGCGCCTAGACACTTAGAAATATTTCTGAAATTTTAGGAAAACCCATGATTTTAGGGTTTCACCTGATTTGACTTAGGGGTTATGATGGACCCTTCTAAGCATGATTATGGGATGGTTGAGGTTATGATATGTATGATGGATGTATGGTATTTATGTGTTATATTTTGATGGTAATTAAACGTAATTATATTATATTATAAAATACCTTATATATTATCTTATTACTTTATGTAGTATGACAAATGAATGAGAGAACGTAAAGGATAACGTAACAAAGTGAAAGATAACAATGATGAAAAGTAAAACGTAATGAACAAAAGAATGGCTTGCAAGCAAACAGAAAGGAGGTGCACAACCATGTTGTCGATAGCTCAACTATGATGCGGGTTAGCTACCCCAAAGGATGCACATAGGGTCAATCATTGAGATTGACAAGGCCCTTTAGTATGCCCTAGGTGACTGGATCAGCTTCAGGCACAATGTTTGTGGTTTAATTACCACAGGTCCAGCATTAGCTTCGTGCACAATGTTCGGGTAATACCAATTGGTTTGAATGAATGGGAGAGATCACTTGTCCTAGGTGACTGAATCAGCTTCGGGCATAATGTTCTTGGTTTAATTATCACAGGTCCAGCATCAGATTCGTGCACAATGTTCTGGGTATGGTCATTAATCCATATGAACGTAAAAGAATGACGTAACATACGAAAGAAAGAAAGGAAGTAAACAAGGGTGAGAGTAAATGAACAATGTAAAGTACGTTACGAAAGAACGAGAACAAAAGTAAGAGAATGTTAATGAAAAGCATGAAATGAAAGCATGCTAAAAGCATGGAATGAAAGCATGCTATGAATATAATGATGGAAAATGAATGATAATGAAAGTTAATATTAATATTTTCTATTTGTACGTATGATGCATGATCGCGTATGAAAGTAAAGAAAGGTTATATCGAAAGTAAAGTATTTTAATTATAAAACTAGAACTTACTCAGCAACGCTGACTTTTATGTATTTTCCAGTTGGCAGGTAAGAGTTGCTGATGATGGCACGAGGCAGCTACTTGGCATTTTTGGGACGACATCCATTAGCATAAAAATGATGTTTCTGTGATGTAATGTAATTATGATCTTTTGTAATGTTTAACTGTATTGTATTACTTTACAACAGTTGTCACTAATATATATAAAATGGTTTTAATTAACTTCCGCTGCGATGTTTTAAATAAATGTATGTTTTGTGTGCAATGAGTGACCAACTGTGAGGTGTTCGGGAACGGGGCCGTATATTTTCCTATTAGTAGTAGGGATTATATCAAATAGCAAACTTGATTCACCCCCAAATGGTTAAAATGTCCATTTACATGAAGGATTATTTGGATACAGTGGAAACAATACAAGATAAAATGATTGATGATAAAGCAGCATATGATGATTACCTTCGAAACAGCTCCGGTCAAGGGGGCGAAGAATAACAATATAAAAATACAAAACGAATGGACGACTAATATAGATGTTTATTTTTTAAAAACAAAAAATAAAATTTTAAGTCGTTTGTAATGTTTTTATGTTTTATATTTTATGAATTTCACTTTGATTTTTAAGAGTTTAAGTATTGAATGAATTAATTTTTATAACTCATAAATATCTTTTTATAAATATTGATGTTTAGCTTGAAACAAATAATTGAAGAATAAAAGTAAAAAATAAAATAAAAATATATAAATACTTCTTGTGATTATAAGATCCTATTTGTGTTTTTAATTCTCTCATAATTTTATAGTTTATATTTTAGTTAATTTGTAATCATTAATAAAAACTGAACCGGTTTGGACCCAAACCATTTTAGGAACCGACCCAAATCAGTTTGTATAGGGATAGGTTTACCAATCCCTAAAGCGGTTTGGAACCCGAACTGATTTCCCATTAAACCGATTTATACAACCTTGTTGTATAAAATTTATGCATCCGCCAAAGCATATTACATTTATCCTTTATGTGATTTTGGAAATGTTCAATTACATCTTCATTCGTAACACTTTGTAGTGCTTTTATTTCTATCACACAAGCTACACAAGAATTCAAAAAATATTCACCAATTCGATTGTGCAACTTGACTTTACAATCTTCACTACTGAATAACATCTCTTAACTGTTGCTGTTACAACAGGTAAAACTAGTGTTAACTTACTAAATGATATGAGATGCTGTTGGATCAAGGTTAATTAAGACAAACAAGAACATTTTCAGTGATCAATAACTAACAAATGTGAAATCTAAATTAGTTACTTACTATCACAACATAAATACTTTGAGTAAAGATAAACACAATAAGTTCTTTTAGAGTATTCACTTGATTAATCTATTTTGTATAAAGATTATAATTCGGCAGATACAATCAAATGTCTTAGAAAGCTTGCCTTAACTATACAAGTGTGAGAACTTTTATACTAAATAATAAGAATAAACTATTCTATTTTCAGATGCTATAGTTGAACAGGTAATCTGTGTATCGGAGTTGGTAGCTTGAGTATTATATTGTCTCCTAAAGGTGAAACACAGAAGCCATCAGCACAGACATGCTTGTTCTCAGCAGCAGTCAATCGGCAGATAATGAAGTTATCTGCCGATTGCTAATCAATGAAAATAAATTATTATTTGTTCAGATGTTACAGTTGAACAGGTAATCTACGTATCAGAGTTGGCAGCTTCAGTACTATGTTGTCTCTTAAAGGTGAAACACAGCAGCCATCGGCACAAACATTTTTGTTCTCAGCAGCACTCAAACGGCAGATAATGAAGTTATCTGCTGATCGGCAGTTGAATTGTATATGCTAATATGCAGTCTTTCAGCACATGTAGTTCGGCAGTCGCTTGACATATGCTGATCTGCAGTTATTCAGCATATGTCATTTGACACTTGATTCAGCACTTGGCTTGATTCGGTAATGAAGGTCAATGCTGAAAACCAGAGTTTTTGATAGATTCATCCTTATGATTCCACATATATGTTTTCTTGTTTCCACCATAACTCTAGCAAGAACTGCCATACTATTCAAGTTACCAAATCTGTTATCGATTTTTTCATATTAACAATGTACAAGTCAGGTTGATGCACAAGAGCAAAATTTTCCCCATTCTAAGAATCATCTGGATAAAACTCACACAATCTGAATAGCTTTAATTCATCAATATAAAGAATGACAAAGCATCATGTTTTGAAGCGATTACGTGTTAATTTCGTTAAAGTGATCGCTAAACTCTTAAATTTCCATATCATCAATAATAACAAAACACTCAAACTCATAGTGATGTTGATTCAAAATATCATAACTTTGTCTTCTAGATTTGTATCCAATGTACGTTAAACTAGTATTCATTCATGTCCAAGATTTTAGTATTATGTTTTCGACAAAAACGAATAAAAGTTTTCTAAAAATGGATGAATCCACTTTCTCTAAACTCTTGCGACTTTCCTTTAGTCATTTCTGCCAATAAAACGACTTCCACTATGTCTTGATCTTTTCTTGGAAGAGCTCTTGATAGTATATCTCTGAGCTCTAAAAATGTACCACGATCAAATGCTAATAAAACACAAAATCATATAAGCTAAAAACAATAACATTTTAAATGCTTGATTTTAGGTAGCAGCGTTAGAGCATCCGTTTTAACATACTCAAGGATTCTGTTGATGGATGAAAACATATCAATCAAATGTATTAGTTTATAAAAAAACTAAGTGAAGTTGGTGATACATAATATTTTGAGTTGTTTTCTTCTAATATGTTTGTTTTAAAACCATTAAACTCACCTTACATAGTGTTTGCCTCATCATTTCCTTACCTCTTAGCCTTTTAAACCATTCCCTATATTCTTTTTGGAAAATTATGACGATGTGGTTTCGAATGGTCCATTAAGCCAAAACTTCCTTCGTATCTCCTTTCTTTGATGAGGATGATAATAAAAAATTCTTCTCCTATTGATAGGATCCCAAGGAAGACTGCTAAAATCAACTAAACTAGGTCCAAAATATGATACTTTCGTTTTAAGTACCTTTTCGTAGCACCAAAATGAGTAGTTTAAGTAAACCTTATAATTAATAATAAATCAAGTGGCTCAAATCTCATAACAAATAACAATTGAAACTACTTACCAATAATACTTAGTCCAAGTGCTTAAAGTGAGATACCCTGAGACATTATAAAAATAAAGGGAGATTTTGCATTCAATTCATCTCTTTCACATCATTCATCGCTTTCACATCATTCATCGCTTTCACATCATTCATCGCTTTCACATCATTCATCGCTTTCACATCATACCCCGAGACATTAAAAAAAAGGCTGATTCGGCCATCACAACTCTCCTCTTCCCCTGCGCCTCTTCCTATCCATTCATCGCTTTCACATCATTCATCGCAAATTTATCCAACATTAATTGCATTCAATTTTGGCATTCAATCTCAATTGAAACACATTCAATTTAATCTCCGTAGGGCCTTTAGTTGTTGCTTCCACATTCAATCGCATACCCATTTAACTTTTTCTTAAATTGCACCATGATTTAGTCTCTAGTTCATCGGTACCATTGCCACCATGGCTATTCATCTGCAAATCGGCCACTGTTCTCCGGCGCACCAATCGATTTGATTTTTCGGTAATTTTCTTCCGTCTGTCTACTCATCTCCATTTATTTCAAAGCGTTAAGTTCAAATGTGATTAAATATAGTTATTTGATTCAAATTCAAGCTATGGGTTGTTAAATCTCAATATACATGTTGTTCAAATAGCTCATTCAAACAAAATGTTACCAAGATGAGCTACTGTTATTCCTTGAGTTTGGCAGTTCGGGCAGCTTTGATTATTTTAAATCCATGCTAGAATTTGTTAATTTTAATTGCACACCACCTACTCAATGAATTGTTTGAATGAAGCATCAAGTGAGTTACATCACACTTTGGGGCTCTTTGATGCAGCTGGCTTAGTAATATCTGACTGAGTCAGAGGCTGATCCAGTTAGAAGTTCTGACTGAGTCTACATATGACTGAAACTTGACTGTTTGATAGTATCTGACTGCTGAATGATAAAATCCCAAAATCGTATTTTCAAATCCCTAATTCTACATCTGACGTAGGTTCTCCATTAACACATAGTGACATAGGTTCTTCAATTTAATAGAAAATCAAGTACATGTTTTCTCACCATCACTCATTTTCATTCACACTCTTATTATAACCTGAAATTAAAAAAACACAATCACTCCAACCCTAACACCACCACCTGTTCACCACCGCCTCACATTCCCTTTGCCCACCGCTCACCACTCACCACCTTCCGCTACCGCCTCACATTCCCACTCACCACCCCTCCCCACGCGCACCACCGTCTCCACATCACCAACGTCCTCTCCGACTCCAAACCCACCACCACCACCACCCGTTCACCACCGTCCCCGGAGCCCTTCACCTCCCGGAGTCCTTGTTTGCATTTTCTAGGTGATTGAAGGGGCTGTTGGAGAGTGTGCAGCGCGGTGGGGGTTTGGCCGAGGGGGTCGCCGTGGCTGGGGGTTGGCGAAGCGAGGGGCAACGCCCCTTTTTCCGGGTCAGCATGTTTAAATTTAAGGTCTGGGTCAGCACCCACGGACCAAGTCAGAACACAACACATCCACATCAAACACGCAGACCGGCTGACCGAGTCAGCCAGTCAGCCGGGTCAGCCAAAATCAAACAACCCTTTTTTTTCTTTTTACAAAACTTAAGAACCTATGTTACTCTTAAAAATTTTAAAGGGCATGTAGAATCAATTTTAACCAGATCGTTTGTTTTGCCTTTTGGAGTTGGTATCAATGAATGAAGAAACATGTTATATATCCCTTCAATCTTTTTAATTGTGTTTTAATTTAAAGAAACTAAGAACCCATTTTAGTTTAGTTTGTTTTTAACCAAATTCAGAATCAATTGTTTGTTTAGTTTGAAGCACAGGTTAGTATCATTTGGTGCTTAGCTTTCATTTTGCACTTGAAAATTTACCTCGCTAACTTAATATTTTATATCATCTGCTAAATATTTTAAGGACATTTTAGATTTTGTTTGGTGTTCATTTGCAGCGAAGAATCGACCTAACAACTAACGTTTATACGAGATGACATGCATAATTTATAAAGAAGTAAAATCTTTAACCGTTGGTTCACTCAAATATGTGAATATCTTTCAAACTTTCTTTATTTCGTATACTCCCGGCACAACATATGACTCAAACTTGCTTTGTTTTGACTATATCTTGGTCTATTGTAACTTTGCTTCACGGATAATTTCGATCATTAAAAAAGGCCGACTTTGCTACAGTGCACAAATGAAACTAATAGTTAAATATTTTCTAATTTTCTATTTGAAAATTGTTGTAAAATGATTCTGAGAATGGATTGTTATTGCTTTGATCTTTAGTTAAACTGTACAAAAAGTGCTATCATATTTATTTAACTGTAAAACTTATTGTTTCTACCATAAAAAAATGATGGTATACTTTTTGAGTTTTGATTGTAAAATATATCGATGCATTGACAACGAGTTTCGAAAGTCATGAGTTTGAGCTTATTTATTCAACAGTGTTTTGTGTATTTATTTTTTAGTAGGCTTACTATTTTTTCAATAAATTAAACAATTGACGATGAGGTCTTTATTCAATTTGAGAATTGTATTATTTTTATGGTAAATTGGATTTTAATAAATTAAACATTTACTTATTTGCCGATAATAATCTAAACTATTAATTTGGATAGTAACACTCTTAACTTTCACTTTTATTATTAACAATAATCCAAGTAGTATAGTTATTATATATTTACGAAATATTTGCACAAGACTTCTTTCACAATAATGATTATAAAGGAAATAAAAAAAAGGTTAAATCGAGCCTAAACTAAATACAAATCGAATGTGAATGTGTGTTAATTATGTTAGTGGGATTGTCATCGGTAATAAAAGTGAAAGTTGAGTGTATTATTTATCAAATTAATAGTATGTATTATTATCGATCAATGAGTAATAGTTTAGATTATTAAAATTCAATTTGTCTTTTTTTTATTATTACTTTTTTGACATTCAATCTATAATGAAGGAAAATGAGATGGATATGAATCATCAACAACAAAGCCAATTGTTAAGAAGGTGTAAGTATTAGTACCTATTCATGTTACACATTTAGTTAACGAATACTATCTCATGTGACTCGTTTAAGTATAGTTTTTGTTATTTGATTATTTAAATCAAACAAACTCTTATTGCTATGTTTTTTAACACGAAATATTTATGAAGTTCCTTGAAGACTATTAGTGGGGAGTGTCTTTGTGAGGACATCTCTCTACTTTTCTGAATTTAATCTTTGTGCTCTGTATACAAAAGCAGACTTTCTAAGGTGAGTTTAATACTTTCATTCATCTAAATTTAATCCTAATTAGCTTTAATTTGATTTAATAGTTATATAATTATTCAATAGAATCAAGAATGATTAAATACCGAAGACGGGGAGGGGGGGTCCGGGGAGGGGGAGATGAAATCTCACAACTCCAACATGACATGGTTGTGTTATAAATTATAATACTTGTAGTTGGGTGATTGGGTTTTGTCACCTGGTATTCATGCATCATAAAATGCTAGATTTAGTCTTGTAGCAACTAAGAATCCTATTATGGAATAATAAGTAGTTCAGTGAGTTTTTTACATTTCAAATGACATGCCTTAACTTTATGTTATGTTAACTTATCAACTACAGTATGATCGATCAATTACTCCAACAAAGAACATTGGACTTCCTTATTCGTTTCTATCATGATTTAAATTGTTGTTCATTGTGTTGGAGAAAATGGATCTTCTTATGGATAGAATAAGATCTGGTATCTTTTCCATATGCACTGCTTTCGATCCGTAAAAGATGGAGGTAAGGTCATCATATAATATGTTTTTATTGATGGAATATTGGTTTCTTCAGTATCATATGTTTTAAATTGTTTAACATCAAGCAACATGTTCTTTTAAGTGAGGTTTCAACGTATAGTAGGGAAGATGAAAATGATCTAGATACTTCTGAGCCGGGTCACCAGCACTGTTTGTGTTCGCGGGTGTGGGTGGCCTCTCGCCAATGGGTTTACCCGGGGTGACCGGGCTTAAAAATTGTTAGTTGCCGTTCAAAAAAAAAGTACAACGGAAGAACAAAAGACTTTAGTGTAATCATTTAAATACATGAGTGGCCTACACATACTTAAATCTTCTTTAGTGTGATCAATTTGCTACATACCTGATAGGTATAGATCCATGGCCGTTTGGCTTCTTCAAGATTTCAAGATAACTTAATCCATGTTGTATGTGTACTTACAGTACCAAGATGTCATTAATGTTAGATCTAAAATTACACCGTTAGAAACTCGTCCCGAGCACGAGGCTACTTACTAGAAAAAATAAATTTCAAACCTTTAAATTGAACTTGAATGATGTATGAAATATGACAGTTTCTGCCTTACAAACCTAAATTGAATTTTGTGATCTACAAAAGTTTATCACAACCTTATCAAATTATATATATATATATATATATATATACATATATATATATATGTATGCTTATATATATATATATGTATATATATATATGTATATATATATATATGTATATATATATGTATATATATATGTATATATATATATGTATATATATATGTATATATATATGTATATATATGTATATATATATATAGGGAATGGATAAAATGTTAACCCTTGTTTATTGCGATAGCCCATTACCCCAACTAGTGGTCCACAGCAAGCCACGTCACCATTGTAACTTAGAGTTACAGTGGTAAAACTAGTAGTCCAAAATGAAAGTTAAAATTTTTTTAAAAAAAAAATATAGCAAGACTATACTCAAATTAAAAATATTAAAACGATATATTTAATGGTGTAATTTTTTAAAAAAATAATGTCATACAAAAAAGTTAAAAACGTTATAAAAAATGGTGGAGTTTTTTAAAAATGGAGGGAAAATCGTTACATTAGTGGTGTAACGCGATGTAAATGTTAGTTACAGTCGTGTAAGTGTTCGCTACATTAGGGTTAACGGGTTATCGCAATAAACAAGGGTTAACAAAGGAACCTTACCATATATATATATATATATATATATATATATATATATATCTATATCTGTATATATATATATATATATCTATATATATCTATATATATATATATATAACTATATCTATATTACCTTAATATTGATTTGAGAAGGGCACCAAGGTAATTTCACATAAATCTCTTAATTTTAAGAGATGTACATCTCTTAAAGCATAACTTACATCTCTTAAAGCACAAAGCACCAAGGGCACCAAGGTATCGACACCACGCTTTCTTTCTTTCGGAGAGAGATGCTTTCTTTCGCAGAGAGTGCTGTACATCAGAGACCAAGCTTTCGGAGAAGATCAGAGACTCACGCTTTTGGCAACAACTCAGTGTTGCTTTCGGAGATCAGAGACTCAGACTTGCTTTCTTTCTGCATAGTTGCTTTCGGCTCAACAGTTGCTTTCGGAGATCAGGTACCATCAGACTTTCTTTCGGCATAGTTGCTTTCGCAGAGTTTCAGAGTTGCTTTCGGCTGAAAGGTAACATCACCATCACCTCCTCAAATTCAAATTCCTCGAAACCCTATGTTCATAAAGTTCACAACATCCGGATTTGTAGTTGTTCACATCTGGTGCTATTCATCCGAGGTTTATAGTTCTTCACTTCGAAGGTTGAGGATTTCAAATTGGGTGAGTGCTACTCTTCTCTTCCTATTTCATTTACCAATTTAGTGTTCATGTATGTGATTAGTAGAAGATGAAATTTAATGTTGCAAATTTAGGGTGTTGCAAATTTGGGGTGCTGCAAATTTGGGGTGTTCATACCGAGAGAGAGCTTTTTGTACATTAGGGTTTTTGTTTATGTTTCAAATTTGGGGTGTAGTCCATGATTTGCTTATGAATTTTGGGGTGTTGTCCATGAATCTATAGTTTAATATCTTTCATTTCTTTTCTGTTTATTGTTTTCCAGATACCAAAGTGGAACAATTTAGGTCAAGTGGACACATGTCTCATTAGCTGAAACTCAGTGGACCACAATTTGGGTTAGAAGGTATGTATAGAGTATTAATATGCTCATCAGTCTATAAGATATGTTCATAAAGTTCACTTGCTCATGATTTTCTTAAAAAAACACTTACCATTTTATAAAATAATAATATGAATATGAAAAGAAATAGATGTGATTAAACAAGGCCATCAACTACTGCATACAACTCTTTTACCCTCCAACGTTCTTTGGAACCTTTTACCGCCAAAATTCAACTACAACTATCTATCACAATATGAAACAAAGCTTCACTATAAACATCAACATGTACACACAACTCATGTCAGTTGATGCAAAATTTAGATTATGTAAACAACTTACCATGGCAATAGCATCATGTACATGATGATGTTGTGTCAATGGCAATGGTGCAACCCACTATGCTTTTAGTTATTATGCACCTATGTTGCTTTTATTTTTTGATTATTGTATTTGAATTTGATTGGTTGCTTAAATTCATTGGTTCTGGTTGGTGGAAATCAGTAGTTTGTTTTGAGTTTAGGGTTTAGAGAGGTTTAATCCATGTTTTCATAGACACTTTGAATGTTGAGAGATCTAAAAGCTGCTACAATAGATTTTAAACCACAAAATAAAGATAGGGCAAGGAGGTTTTGAACTTGATGGTACCATTTTCACATATAACTTTTTTGAAAGCATGGGGATTATTCAATGGAGTATACTGCAGGATCAGACCTGCATTTAGATCTGACACGAAAATGTGATCGATTTTATCGGGGAAGATGGCTCATTAGTTGTTATGGATCCTTCAAAACCGAATAAAGATGGAAAGAAGTTGTTCCAATTCAACCGTATCTTTGGTTCCAACTGCCACTCAAGGTGAATGACTACTTTTTGCTATTGTTTCCAAATTACAAGTTCCTATAGGCTCAATAACTTCTAACATTTTGAGTCTTTATCAGAGGAGGTATTCGCGGACACCCAACCACTTATAAGATCAGTTATGGACGGTTACAACGTGTGCATTTTTGCATATGGGCAGACAGGATCAGGGAAAATACATACAATGGTGAGATAATACCACCACTGCCCTTTTTGGAATAAAATTTGTGGTTCTAATTTAGTATTTGCTGATGTTATGTTTTATTTAGTTTTTCTTCACATATTCATCACTTGTTCTTCCAAAAGAATCCCCTTTTCTCTCTCTTCTTTTAAAACAAGGGTGAGAGCCCGATTGGTGTTTTGAATCCACAGGAAGAAGATCAATCATGGGTTGTTGTTTCAGTGTTGGATTGAAGATTGAAAGCTCAATGTTAGATGGTGAGTTTAAAACATCATCTGCTCTTGATTTTGATGGTCAATCTTATGATCTTGAATATATATGTTTATTGATCAATCTTTTGATCTTGAAAATCTTTGTTTAATTGATGCTTTTCACTTTATTATTGATGATTTGGGTGATTTTTTTGTATGTTTGCATTAAAGATTCTTGCTTTAGCTACTTTTTGTAACTCAATGTTTTAATCGTGAAGATCTTTAACTGTAATCTTGGTCTTTTGAGTGTTTTAATAGGTAAGGTTACATCTGCTTCAATACCACCTAGCCCTAGGAGTCCTAGGAGTCAAGCAGAGATTTTGCAATCAGGAGATTTGAAGCCCTTTAGTTTTAATGTTCTTAAATTGGCCACAAGAAACTTTCGACCCGATAGTCTTCTTGGAGAAGGCGGTTTCGGGTCGGTTTTTAAAGGGTGGATTGATGAACAATCACTTGCAGCTGCCAAGCCTGGTACTGGCACTGTCATTGCTGTGAAAAGATTGAATCAAGAAGGTCTTCAAGGTCACCAAGAATGGTTGGTAAGTGCTAAAGTTTGAATCTTTT